>JAGGAT010000067.1:0-90664 GCA_017657195.1 Termitomyces sp. T70a
ATTACCTACCTACTATCTCTGTTATACTTACCTTCTAATAAACTTTGAATTCCCCTCTGCCAGTTGTGTGATTAGCCACAACCTCCAGAGGTCACCCTTACAGCAGAACAAGTCTCCTAATTCTGGTCTGGAGGCTCCTCTTAGCTTGCCTAGTATTCTACGCCCCTATCTGTCACCTCCTCACTAGTTTTAAGCTCCTCTGCTTCTATGTCTCAGCTTGCCCTTTTGGATCTGGTCTTGGATGCCTTGCAGGACAAAGCCTGGAGTTGCTTGCTTCAACTAGAAGCACAGATGCAAATTACCCAAACCTCTTTATTCCACTACACTTCCAAGCTCTCTGCCCTCCACCAAACCACCGACACCATTTCTGACTCCCTCCAGGCACTTCTCAAGTGCCTTTCCACAGCCTCTGCTGCACCCCCTCTCTCTCCAATGCCAACTCCATGCTTTCCTGCAACAAAGATGGCCCTGCCAGTGCTAGAACATGCTAGCCTCCCCTGCCCAGCACTCCCTGACATGTACAACGGTAACTGCGCATTTGGGGAACACTTCCTCCAGTCCTGCGCCACCTACATCTAGCTCTGTAGCAACAACTTCCTATCCAATAAGCTGAAAATCACGTGGGTTCTGTCCTACATGAAGTCCAGATGAGCTGCCACCTATGCGATGAGGGTTTTCCGATGCCCTGGAGGAGTTGCTGGTTTCACAAACTGGGACGCCTTCAAACGGGAATTCTGGAATGAGTTCTTCCCCTGAAACCCTGCCAAGACCGTTGTGCTGGCCCTCTGAGACAAGGACCAGTATAGATAAAGCAGATGGTCTCTGAACAAGTATATTGACTTATTCCGGGCCCTCGTGGAGCAGGCTAACCACCCTGATGGCCTGCAACTCTGCCTCACCTTCCGAGAGGGCCTGCACACTGCCCTGATGGATCACATCAACAACCTGGTAGAAGGAAGGCCGGCAGACGACCAGGTGGACTCTTAATATTGAGTGGCCTGGGACCAGTGGCAGCTGATGGAGCTTAAGTGTGACCTCCATCGGGCTGCAGCCCCTGCCCCTGCCACCCATCCTCCAATCCCTGCCCAGCGTTTCCACGCATTTCCAACAATAGAGCTGCTGCTAGCGGGCCCTCCTGTCTGCCCTCCAGCCTGCCCCATGCTACCCCCAGGAGTGCCAATGAACGTTATGCTTCTCGTCAATATGCCGCCCTCCTGCTCCTGTGTTGATGATGCAGGGCTCCTGGCCATTTTGCCCGACACTGCCCTCTAGGCCTTGAGGTCCAGTTCCTCACCCCCAAGGAACAGGAGGAGCTCCTTCTGCAGCTTCTTGTAGCATGGGACTCTACTGGTGTTCCATCACCCAATGCCACCAGCTCAGGCAATTGCGAGGAGGAAGTACTGAGTAATCCAGCTGACGTGGAGACACCAAAGGAGGATTTTTAAAGAAGCAGCGGGTGACTGGTATGCCCCCATTGCCTAGTGCTAATTGGTTTGCATGCCTGTCCATAGAAGAGACTAATATAGCTTCTGCTGATTCTCCTGCTCCAACCACCGTAAGCACCCCCTTCAACGTACTGAAACCCCTGGCCCCAACATGGCCCCAAGTTCCTGCCTGAGAGCACCACCCCCTGCATTGCTATGTGGTGGCCTCCACCCCATCCACCAATTTATTCCGGCTCAATATCAAAGTAGAGACCATGGATACTCAGCAAGTCCACAGCATTGTTGCACTTCTAGACTCTAGAGCAACTGGACTTTTCCTGGATGCAGGCTACATAGAATACCACTGACTCACCACCTGACCTCTCCTCTCCCCAATTCCAGTCTACAACATTGATAGGACCTCAAACAAAGCTGGCTTGATTCGTGAGGTAGTGGACCTTGTTCTCCACTACTAGTCACACACAAAGCAAGCCACCTTTGCAGTCACCAGCCTAGAGAAGCAGGATATGATCCTCAGCTTCACCTGGCTGCGAGAGCACAGCCCAGAAATCAATTGGACCAAAAAAAAGGTAAGGATGAGCTGATACCCCCGACGCTGCACCACTTGCATGGAGAAATTAAACAAAGAGCAGCGCACCACTATGCAGGAATACGCAGCTATCTGGGCATGCTGAGTAGGACACCTCCTCTTTATGGATCTTGACCTGCTGGACCCCACACCTCTGGCATTTCCTTGTAGGGAGGCTCTCTATGAAGATGACAGGCATGGCAAAGGCAACTCTGGACAAGAAGAAGGATGCGAGAGGGAGTTCTGACTTGCCTGGGACCCAGAACAGCTGGACAATGCCATTGAGGTAGGAGACCACATCTATGCAACAACCTTATGGTCTCCTCCCACTTCGGAGGAGATTTGGGCCAGCCAGACCACTTTCCAACAGCTGGCCCAGGCCTTTGCGACAAACACTCCACTCTGGGCCTTCTGAGATGCAGTCCTCAACCACCTACACAACTTAAGGACATCTTCTCCAAGGCCTCATTTGACTCTCTTCCGGAGTGCAAGTAGTGGGACCACACTATTGAGCTGATGCCCAATGCAAAGCCTGCTAATTGCAAGGTCTACCTGCTTGTGCCCAAAGAGCAGGACAAGCTAGACACCTTCCTCCAGGAAAATCTTGAGTCAGGACATATCTGACCCTCAAAGTCTCCGATGGCTTTGCCAGTGTTCTTCATCAAAAAGAAGGATAGGTTCCTCCAGTTGGTCCAGGATTATTGTGTACTCAATACAATGATCATCAAGAATTGCTACCCACTTTCCCTCATCTCCAAACTCATCAACAACCTTTAGGGCATGTGTTACTTCACAAAGTTGGATGTCTGATGGGGCTACAACAACATGTGCATCCAGGAAGGGGACAAATAGAAGGGAGCATTTCAGACCAACCGCAGACTGTTTGAGCCTCTGGTAATGTTCTTTCTCACAAACAGTCTAGCCACCTTCCAAACAATGATGAACAATATCTTTTGGAATCTCATTGCTGATGGCATGGTATGCGTATACCTCAATAATATTCTCATATATACTAAAACCTTAGAGGAGCATCGTCACATTACCTGAGTTGTCCTAGACTGCCTTCACCTGCACTAACTCTACCTCAAACAAGAGAAGTGCAAGTTTGAGCAGACCCGCATCGAGTACCTCAGGCTAATCATCTCCCACAGTATGGCAGAAATAGACTCCATGAAAGTGGCCAGCATAACCCAATGGCCAGAGCCCCAGAAAAAGAAGGAAATACAAGCCTTCCTGGGATTCATCAACTTTTACCGGTGGTTCATTCAGGACTTCTCCCATCATGCATGGCCACTGTTTGACCTCATTGGGAAGGATGTAGGATAAACCTGGGGAAACATGGAGCAAGGGGCTTTTTGATGCTCTCAAGTCTGCTGTCACCTCCAAGTCCATCCTCATCTTCCCCTGACCATCCTTTCTGTGTCAAGGCTGACAGCTCCAACTTTGCAACCAGCATAGTGTCACGACCCCCTACCAACCCCTGGAGAACTCCTTGACCCCCCACCAACCCCGACCTCCCCCGAGACCAGCCAACAGCCTCTCCACCCAACAACTCGCCACGATCCCTTCCACACGCACCCCAGACCATCTGGCACCACCCCCGGCCATCACGTGGATCCCCAGGCCATCACACGGATCTCCCGGCCATTGCTGGTCATGCCACCACCGTCGATCTCGCGGACCCATGCATGATCTCCCCAATACAACCACCAGCTGCCCCGCTGCCACAGCCCGCCGCCACACATACAATCCCAGGACCCTCCGGACCCTCAGTCAATCCCGCGGGCCCACACGCGATCTTCCCAATATGACTGCCAGCCACCCACTGCCACGCATACAGTCCCGGAATCCTCCTGGAACCCTTCCTAGACAGCGTTCACCCCTGCCATAGTATATAAGGACCCTAGGTAGCCCCCATGTACCTTAGTCTCAATATTGCCAATAACTATCTGTGTTTTGACCTAACTCTCTGTTCAATTTCCCGCGCTTGTTTCCGTCTCTTCTGTGCTTACCTGAGTTGCTTCTCCGGCACGCACCTCATTGACTGGCACGCGCTCCACCCCTCTAAGTCTGTCTCTGTCTCATCTCCAGGAACTTCTCTGCTGACTCGACCACTTTTTGCTAAGTAATCCCCGAGTAAGCCCGCCCCTGGGACTCTACTCTACCTCATCTCATGCTCTGGAGCTCGCCCCGGAGCCCTCAACACCGCATCCTACGTAGTTTGGCACTCATTTGCGCCTCGTAAGGTTGTTGCTTACTAGGAAAGGCCCCCGGGTCAGCGGAACCTGACATGTAGTCCTGTCCCAGCAGTCTCCAGATGACAAGAAGTGGCACCCTGTGGCCTTCTACTCCAAGAGTCTCAATGCTGTAAAGCGCAATTATAAGATCCACAACAAGGAGATGTTAGCCATCATCTGGTCCTTGGAAGAGTGGCATCATTTCCTGGAGGGTGCATGGCACAAGTTCAAAGTCTGGACAGACCACAAGAACCTGGAATACTTCTGGATGGCCAAGAAGCTCAACCATTGCCAGGCCCAGTGGTCCCTGTACTTTGCTAACTTTGACTTCACCCTGCACCACAAGCCAGGAAGGAGTATGGGAAAACCTGACGCACTGTCCCACCATCCGGACCATGGCTCTGGGGCTGGAGACAATGCCAATATCATCCTTCTCCATCCAGAGTTATTTGCCATCTGCACTCTGGAGGGGGTCTATGCTCAGGAAGATGAGGTGAACATCCTCCAGGACATCTGCCAGGGTAATCAGGAAGGCCTTCAGGAGGACGCAGTGGCTAAGGCTGCATTGGCTCTGTGAACCAGGAAGCCCACTAGGACTAGGTCCGTATGCACTGATGAATGGGGCCTCCAAGACAGTCTCCTTACCTTCCATGGCCACATTTATGTTCCCAATGACCCAGAGCTTTGGAGACGCATCGTTGAGCAGCACCACAACTCCCAGATTGCTGGGCACCCTGGTCACTGGAAAACATTGGAACTGGTATCTCGCAACTACTGGTGGCCCTAGATGTTGTGGTATATTAGCTCCTACACCAGCACCTGCAACCTGTGTCTCCAGACCAAGCCCCAGCATCACTTCCCAGTAGGACAACTGCACCCTCTCCCAGTACCCACAGTGCGCTGGAGCATAACATCCACAGACTTCATTGTGGAACTGCTGGACTCTCATGGCTATGACACTATCATGGTGGTTGTGGACTTGTGTGATAAACGTGCTCATTTTATCTCCACCCACATCACCTGTTCCACCATGGGCACTGCTAACCTCTATTGGAAAAACATATGGAAACTCCATGGCCTTTCCAACGCCTACATCTCCAACCTGGGTCCGAAGTTCATAGCAGAGTTCACCTATGAGCTCTACCACCTGCTTCATGTCAAACTCCACACCTCCACTGCATACCACCCCCAATCCAATGGTCAGACAGAACAGGTCAACCAGGAGCTTGAGCAGTACTTCCGGCTGTTCTGCAATGAGTGGCAGGGCAACTGGGATGAGCTTCACCCAGAGGTGGAGTTCCAGTATAACAACCACATTTACTCTACCACCAAGGTCTCTCCGTTCCTCCTGGACACTGGACGTCACCCCTGGATGGGATTCAAACTTGCAGGGTGCCAATTGGAGAATGAGTCCATCAATGAATTTGTGGACCAGATGCGTGAAGCACAGGAGGAGGCCAAGGCAGCCTTGACCAAGGCAAAGGACAACATGGCCCAGTACTATGACTGTGAGCAACTTCCAACACTCCGTACAAACCTGGAAACCGCATATACCTGAATGGATTGGATATTGCCACCACACAGCCCTCCAAAAAGCTGTCCCATTGCCAGCTAGGGCTGTATGTAGTGGAAAGACAGGTGGGCCCCTTGGCTTATCGACTCTGCTTGCTCTCCAGAATGCATCAGCTGCACCTGGTCTTCAACGTAGTCAAACTCCTGCCAGCCCCAGATGACTCCATACCTGGCCAATGAGCTCCACCACCACTGCCTCTGGTTCTGGCTGCCAACGGCTCAGAGTACGAGGTGGAGAAGATCCTGGACAGCCGTCTATTCCGTTGCAAGCTATAGTACAAAGTCAAGTGAAAAGGCTATGGTATCAAAGACATCTCCTGGGAGCCCACTGACAATGTCCACATGCCCACCCTTGTTAGGGAGTTCCACCACATGCACCCCAATGCACCCTGTGCCATCAGAGGCATCTACCCCATCTCCCTAATTGACCAAGCCATCTAGGACCTATTCTATCCTGCACGTTGAGTCGCCACACTCTAGAGGGGGGGTGATGCTATGGGACACTCCTGTGCCTCCTGTTCTCTCTTTTTTTTCCTTTTCTTATCTCTTCTTTCCAGTGTTTCCATACTTACATTTATTCTACTAATTTACTTACTTTTAGTCTGGGTTGGCTGGTGGCTGTGTGCTTTGTCAGCATGCATCCCAGCAGCTGCTGACAAAGCACAGGCCCCAGCAGTCCTTTACATAATCAGGTCACATGACTTCTGCCACTGCTCCAGCAGTCCTTTACATAATCTGGTCACATGACTTTTAACACTATTTTCAGACCCTTGGCTCTGGGGAATCTTAGACTTGTTCTCTTTGGATTCCCCTCTGCCAGGTGATTACCTACCTACTATCTCTGTTATACTTACCTTCTAATAAACTTTGGATTCCCCTCTGCTAGTTGTGTGATTAGCCACAACCTCTGGAGGGTTGCCCTTACACTACCTTCCTTGCTGCCTCATCCATATTGTCCTTCTCTGCTGCAATGTATGCATCACTTGCAAAGGACCCTGCCAGCTTTCTGTTCCTTTACACTGCACCCTCAATCTGGCCTGCACTGTAGAAGTTGTAGCACAAGCTCAATGTGTTGCAACCTTGGTTGAGTCCACTGTTCACCAGTATTGTCTCTGAGGTATAGTCATTGAATACAATGACTGTTTTCCTTCTCTCTAGCTTCTGCTTGAACCACCTTGCTACTTCCTCTGGTACTCCTCTCTTCCTCATGTTCCTTAACAGTACACTCAGCATCATGTTTGAAAATGCTCCTTTCACATCTATAAACACCACCTCCTCCTCCTTTCTCCTCCACCATGCATTCTTTATAAAGGTTGTCAGGATGTGCAGTGAGTCAGTTGTGGACCTTCCCATTCTGCTATCAAACTAGTATTTTGGTAATGTATTGGCTTTTTCTATGTAATGCTCAAGCTTCCTCTTCATGCAGGATAACAAGACCTTTGTGATTATATCAAGCAGTATGATTGGTCAGTATGAGTTTTGATTGCTATAGTCATCCTTGTTTGGTTTTTGAAGTATCACTGTCTTGAAGACTTTCCATCTCTCTTAATACATCTTCAGTTTGTACATCGCTCTGTATATTGGGCCCAGGTAGGGAACCAAGGTGTACTTTGCCTTCTTAATGACAACATTGGGTATACCACTTAGCCCTGGCACCTTATGGGGTTGAAGCTTGTCAATTGCTATATATATCTCCTTGTCAGTGATCTCTGTCCACTCAAACACTGATATGTGGTGACTTGTGTCCTCTCCTTCCCTGCTCTCTAGGTCATCATAGAAGAATGCAATGTGAAACAGCCTCATCTTTTTGTTGTTGTCCTCTACTACCTTTTTCACTTCTCCCACCTCCTCCCTCAGTATCAGGAATTCTCACCCTCTTTTTATCTGTTGGTGCTACTGTTGCAAACCATTAATACTATAAGCAAAATAAATGTTACTTAGGAGTGATCATGTGGGCAGCTAGCTGAGGCATGCTGCTAAGTAATATGCAAGGTGTCAATCTCACGACAGGGTCATGACAAAAATGAGTGCTAAATTGTAATGTGGTGTGTCAAGGGCAGTGACAGAAAATGCTAGCCATTGGTCATCCATTGTCATCAAGATAGAATGAGAAGGAATTGTCATTAGACTTGGAAGAAAAAGTACTGCCAGCAGTGTTCTGCTAATGGTGTGAGATATGCTGGCAGAGCACAGAATTGGGATGTGGGGATGGTGTGACAGCTGGCAGAAAGGAACTAAGTGCTGATCACAAGTTTAAAGAGGGTGGCATGTGTGGACAGAGGGCATGATTTGTCCTGTGACTGGGATGCATTGAGTTTTGGGGTGAAATGAGAGCACATGTTGTGGGAAGAGGAGCCAGCAAGCCAAAGGTGTCTGTGACCTGCCATGGAACAAGCAGCAAGGCTAGCTGGCATATACAGATTGTCATGTGACTTTGCAGTGTCATGCTAGGCAGTGTGTAGAAGATAGTAGTGCATGAGAGAATGTTGGTAGGGTAAATGCTGAAGTCTTGCCACCATGGTCTAATGCTAAATAGTGCTTAAATGGCTAAAAATGTGATCAGGCAGACTAGGAGCCCATCACCACTAATGAGAAATGTAAGTAAAGATCTATTAATAATACTATAAATAAGTTAAATGCAACTCTTGAGTGGTCATGTGAGTGGCCAGCTGAGGCTTGCTGCTAGGGGTTGTACAAGGTGTCAGTTTTGTGACAGGGTCATGATAGAAGTGGGTATTGTAATTTGGCATGTCAGGAGTGGCAGCAGAGAATGCCAGCTATTGGTCAGATGTTGTCATTAAGATGGAAAGAGAATGAATTGTTATTAGAATAGAAAGGGAAAGTATTGCTGAACAAGATGCATTGGTGACAAGGACACATGTTGGCAGAGTGCAGGATTAGGATGTAGTTGCATGATGCCTGTGAAAAGGAACAGAGTGCTAATCAAAGTTGACAGGGGGTGGTGGCACATAAAGATCATTATGTGACTTAAAAGTGTTGTGCTAGACAGTATGGCAGGAATAATAGTATATGAGGGGGCATTGGTAAAGTAAATGCTAAAGTCTTGCCACTGCCATCTTAGTGCATTAATGGCTTAAATGTGCTGAGCCAGACCAGTGGCTCATCAATGGTCTCTATCCTACTCTTTTAGATTGGATTGATAGCTTAGCTGAAGGTTGACCTGATGATAATCAAATCAAGCCTTAGGACCAGTGGCAGCTCATGGAATTGAAGTGAGAGTTACATTGTCCACACCACTCCCTTCCTCTTACTTGCCCAGTTCTCCTTATTCCACTCCTGGTATGCCCCCCACCAGCACCTCCACTTTGCACCCTCCCTCCTGGGATTCCCATGGATGTGGATGCCTCCTGCCAACACTAGTCTGCACCATGCTATGCTGTTGCTGTAGGAAGCTTGGTCACTTTCACACTACTGTCTCCAGGGGCTAGAGGTACACTATCTCTCCACTGCAGAGCAGAAAGAGCTCCTCCTACAACTCCTTGCTGCAAAGGATTTGCTAGGAGACCCTTCACCTGATGTACTCACTGCAGAGTCCTCCCTTCAGGAGTTACCACCCCCTGCTGCTCTTCTGGCTAACTTGGAGACAAATTTTTAGTAGAAAGATAGATGAGTTGTATGCCTCTACTACTTAGTGCTAATTGGTTCACCTGTTTGTCAGTGAAAGCCTTGAATACATCATTGCTGCTGATGATCTACTGGCTCAGATGGTTAGCATTCTCTCTGATGTATAAGATATATCCACAATCAAAGACTTGACTGAGATTCCCTCTTCTCCTCTTTCTAGATAACATCCATGCACTCCAGCTTGGGAACAGCATCTTTGCTGTCAGTATGTAGTGGCTGCCACTTCATCTCCAAACTCCCTGCATCTAAACATGGAGATTGAGACCACCAACACCCAGCAGAGCTAGATGTCAGAAAGTGAGGTGTGGCAGACCTAACAACAGAGATCATGTGTGTGTGCCTGCACCCCATTGCAAAGTTTTTTATTTGCCATACCTCAGTTCATTACCTATCCCTAACATAACTGAGGTATGTGATGTTAGAGCTATTATTGTCTTACACATGTAACTTACTTCATATGTACCTAGCACGCTACAGTGTACACTAGGTGATTTAATATAGTTCATTACCTATCCCTAACATAACTGAGCACACTACAGTACACTAGGGATTACTTGACCTGACACTAGAGCTTAGTGGCTTTGTTGGACAGTGGAGCTACAGCACTCTTTCTGGACACTAAATATGTGGAACAACATTGACTCATGACTTGGTCCTCTCTCACCCCATCCCAGTCTATAACATTGATGGCACTCTCAATGAAGCTGGGTCCATATGCTCTGTGGTAGACCTGGTCTTTGAATGCCCAGGAAAAACATATCTGAGATGTAACCTCACTGTCAGGGCCCATTCTATGAACAACTCACATGTTTCCAAAATCTTTTCTCATAGAACCTTTTCTCAGCCTCCTCACCACATCTTTTCACAACCATATCCCAATCCCTCCCCTCATAGCGCTCTCTAATAGCCCTTCTCTCATCTTGTTGAAAATAATTATACACGTGGGCGGCCCGATTGCGCTATTCTTGTTTTTTGTCTTTTTGGTGCGACTTATCAATGTCGTTAGCATTTATATTGAATCTTTACACTTCTACTTTGACTACAATCTTACGTGGACCCGGAATATTGTACAAGAGCAACTTCATACCAGACATACACTTAAATGAGGTGCTAATAAGCCTGATTAACGATGCGTTAAATGTCTTGTCCGAGCAAGCTTTAAGGTCATAACATACCATGTAAGAACAGGCGATGTCTCTGAGCGTCATGTACCACGGAAGTCGTTCCCGATGCTATATTTCCGTTGTCCTCGAAAACCTACAATTTATGTCATCATCCATGAGTATTTCATGTTCGGTTCAAATCACTTTATCCAATTTGTACTTTTCTCCGAAAAAAGAAGATGAGCCTGTATTAAGGGTCATACGTAACGCGGAGGATGGTGTTGGTACGGAAGGGTTTGAGAAATGCTTGAACATGAAAGTAAAAGCGTCAGGAAAGCCTAAGCAGAAGCGAGTAAGTTCTCTATCTGTCAGTGAAACACAGACTTACCGGCAACCCAGAGAGCACCGTCAGAGTCTATGGAAGCATTATCCAGGCCTCGATCTACATACAAGACGTACTGGGGAGTTGTGATTACCACGACTGATGCATGCTCACCCGTCAGGATTGTATCTTCTATGACAAGCGTATCATCTGACTGTCTCTCAAGGATACTAATTGTACCAGCCAGAGTATTTATGACATAGAAAGTATCATTTTGAGCCCTTACAATGCCGTTGTTTCCTGACATCTTGGTAATCGCATACTTGCATCCCGTTTGTGCATGACAATACCCGACGGAAGACGATTTTCGTCCAAGTAAATCAAGTTCGCGTACCTGCGGTAACAAAATTGGTAACCAGTTCCTGCTAAAATGCTCATGAATGAGTGAGACGCACAAAGCCAACTTTTTCGCCGTGGTCGTTAGTGAAATAGAAGCTTTGACCGTCCGGATACCCTACAAGGTCGTTGGGACACATAATCACGGGGTCTTGAACAGTACGGATATGGATAAGGGAGTCACTGTTGACTACGGTTCTGAATATTTCGACGCTGGAGTCTGCACCCACTTGATGGGCGAGCTGACCAGCAAGCGGTGCACGGTGATTAATAAGATAGACGAACAATTCATCAGGATTCGAGGAAGACTGGACAATGTCCATGCCGTGGGATGAAAAGCCTCGTGTGCTGTTGAAACTCAGAAATTTAAGGCGGGTAACGCGGCGCGAGACTGGATCGTAAGTGGCAACATAGTCATTAAAAGACGCGTTTTCTGCATCGAGGCGGTTTGCGGCGGGGGTCCAAAATGTCCTACTGGAGGGCAGAGAGCATGCAAGATACAAGACACCTGTAGGTTGGTGCAACACGATCTCTGTTGCCTGGTCATCAGAAGAGGGAAACTGGAGGAGGGCGCCAAAGTACTTTCACAGGCTTGAAGCTCTGGAACCGAAGTGCAGCGGTCATTGGCGAGGGACTCGACTGTGCGCCAGACGCCAGCTAGAGTGAGAATTGGCTTGATAGTGATTTGATAAAAGGCGGCGACGACGGCAAAGAGGGCAACAAGCAGGGTGAGGAGACGCGACATGACTGTAGATGACAACCCTGAGCCTGAGAGTCACACACACTCACACGTACGGGATCACACGACCCAGGTTCTCCTTCATTCCGCCATGGGCTCCGCTCCTTCCAAGCAACTGATTCCTCCCACCCCCGTCGCGCACGATGAGAAGCGCGTTTTGCCAGCACATCTCGTTGCCGGAATGGCTTCTCTCCATGTCGTCTCACCCTCATCTCCAGACGGCTCTCTCACAAATTCCATCATCGCCTCCTGGGAGTCTGATGCAGCTAGTGAGCCTAAGACCGTCCTGGCACGTACTGTTCTCCAGCACTCTAATATTGCCACTACCCTCACTTCTCGCACTGCCCGTGCGTCTGATGTCCATGTTTTCAACAACGTCATTGACTTCAAGACCGGCCCCATCACTAACCAGAAGAGCAGTGGTCGCTGCTGGATTTTTGCTTCTACTAATGTCTTTCGCTATTCCATCATGAAAGCTCTCAAACTTAGTGACTTTGAATTATCTCAAGTGAGTCCACACAATTCTTCTTTGTCCACCTGTTCTCATATACTTCTAGTCTTATCTCTTTTTCTGGGATAAGCTAAACAAGGCCAACTACTATCTTGAGCTTTCCATACAGAATGCTGATCTTCCTATTGACGACCGTCTTATCAGCCACCTGTCCGGTGACCTTGTAAGTGATGGTGGTCAATGGGACATGCTCGTCAACCTTGTTGAGCGTTATGGTCTTGTTCCTCAAGCCATTTTCCCTGAATCCACCCACTCGTCCCTCTCTGGCCCGCTTAACACCCTTGTCAAGACTAAACTTCGCGAGCATGCCCTCATCTTGCGCCGTCTCTCCTCTTCATTGCGTGCTTCTTCTGTCCCTAAAGAAGTTGTCGTCTCCACTCTCCGCGCCAAGAAAGAGACTCTCGTCAAGGAAATTTACATTATACTTACTGCGACTCTCGGTGTCCCTCCTGCCGCAGACGAAACATTCACTTGGGAGTTCACAGATGCCGATGGCAAATTTAGCAAATGGCAGGGAACTCCCCTTGAGTTTTCCAAGGCGTTTGCCTCCAAGCCTTATCCTGTCTCTGAGTCCTTCTCTCTCATCAACGACCCCCGCAACCCCTACTCAAAGCTTTACACTGTCGACAAGCTTGGAAACGTCTGGGGAGCCCGCCCCGTCCTCTGTCAGTTTCGCCGTCTCAACGTGTTTCCAACTTATATATCTTCTAGATGTCAATACCGAAATCGAAAACCTCAAGGCCGTTGTAGTCAAGGTCACCTCATTTATTGCCTGATTTCCCTACCCTTGTGTTGAATCAACTATGGTCCTCCCACAGGCGATTAAGGCTGGCCATCCCATCTTCTTTGGCTGTGATGTCGGTAAATTTTCAGAGACAACTAGTGGTATCATGGACCCAGTATTGTTCCAATACGAGCTTGCGTTTGACATAACTTTGGGTATGACCAAAGCTGAGCGCCTTCAGGTCAACGAATCTGCGATGACACATGCTATGGTGATATCGGGTGTCCACCTGGACGACAATGGCAAGCCTGTCCGTTACAAGGTTGAGAATTCTTGGGGTGACGCAAGCGGGGACAAGGGGTACTTTGTCATGACCGATGCGTGGTTTGAACAGTGAGTTACTATGCATCTTCGATCTCTATCCCTTCTCACGTGGAACAGATTCGTGTATCAGGTCGTTGCACCGAAAGCGTATATACCCAAGACTCTTGTTGAGGTCTATGAATCTGGAGAGAAGGTCGTTCTCCCGCCATGGGATCCCATGGTGTGTTTCTCGATCTTTCTGGTGGCGTCACAGCTTACTTATTTCAATCAGGGTACCCTTGCCTGAGTTGTTAGCTGGAGGCCATATCTGATGTCTGTTGTTCGTAGATGAGATTACTCAAGTACTGACGTAGTGATATTGTACAATCAGCGTTTTCTGAAAGGAATAATACCCTTTTAGCAATTGCCTTAAGACACCTACACTACGAAGTGCTGAAACGCTGATCTCTGATGAATACTTCATCCCTTTCTTGTTTGCTGGCATCGTGTCCTTCTCGTATTCTCGGTTCTCCTCTGTACGTCTGCCATAATGAGCCAGCAGCCTGTTCGTCGTGGCCCTTCATTTTTTATCAGTCGCGCCATGTCCGCTCTCAGACTCAAACAACTTTGGAATGAGCAATGTTCCCTCTATTTTCTCCAATGCCTCCTTCTTGCTGATCGCTTCCTTTAACAGATAAACCTCTCTTAACGGATGACGAAGGCAGAGTCGCTTTAACGAGTAAACCCTTCAACCCCGCCTCGTCATTTACAAATCATGAAGGTGATGAAGCGAGCGTCGACCTTCCCGATCCAGAGATGGTACTTGAGCAGGAGAGTAGGAGTGGTAGTTGCATTAAGTAGGTACCTTCATCCTGTCCATATAGGAACGGCTAGCTTACAGTTACTTAGTGGTTCTCTCTTCTGGAAGACAGTAGGTGTAGTTGTCACTGGTGTGGTTATTTGGTATTCTGTTAAGCTTGTTATATGGGCCGTATCTGTACGTGGTCCATGGTCGCACCGTAACTCGCTTGTTAACACGTCATCCAAATAGGATATGCCTTCTAATCTTGAGCTCATGCCCGCCTTCAGCAGCTCGCTTGGCTGTCTCACTGCTCCTCATGTATATAACAACACGAAGGTGGTTATAACAGCACAGGTAGGCCCAGAAAACGACCACTCTTTCGACTTCCGTGGTAGTGCCGTCGGCACTTTATTACTCGCACAAGGTGCCTCCAACTTGAAGGACGTCAAGTACGAGATGACTCTTCGCACGCGCGATGAGACGCTGCTCAAGTACATCGACATCATCTATCCTGATTTCAATGAAGATGGCTCGATAAGTAGCAGCCGTCTAATCATTTCGGCTCCCCGAACAGGTCCCGAAACCGAGTGCATGCGCTTTGACATCGTCATGTATATCCCTCCAACCCTTAAGAAGCTTCATGTCGTCTCTCATGCAGCCACACACGTCCAATTCGCTTCAGACGCTGATATCAAGTTGGACTTCTTCTACGTCACGCTGTTTGCAATGGATAAGAATAACCTCATCCTCCCTAGTCAAACCATTCGTAGCGACTTCATGTCCCTTGAACTCATCCGTGGCTGGATTGTGGGTGACGTTGCGATCTTCAATGCCACCAGTATCACTACTCAACGCGGCGATGGTATTACCAGCGTCCGCGCCCACCCGACTGCCCCTTTAGACCCTGAACACCCGTTACCTGTGACCCTCAGAACGACAACCGGTGCGGGACGCACAGACATTTTCTACGTTGGCTCCAAAGCCTTCAAACGACAGATTGATAGTACCCACCTGTCTTCGCGCAACGCAGATATGTATCTCACTTATAAAAAGGCTGATTTCAGTGGTCGAGTTGTGTTAGACTCCAAGTCCTACACTGCAACTGGGCTAGATCGCCTTAAGAATGGTTCCGGAGGTCAGACATGGACTCATTGGGCAGGTGATCAAAATGGTACCGACCAGATCTTCGTGCGTTCAAGGGGTTGGAGTGGATTATATTTGTAAACGGAAAGGACCTTTAATTGCAGTTCATGTACCCTTAATACACATTCAAGTTGATAATTTACCATCTGCTCACTAAAAATTCCTGTCATTCTCTCAGACCACGATCTGCATTGTCGGCGTCCAACGACGTTCCACTCATGGGTGTTTGTTGCCTTTGAGGCATACTCGTATGACGAATGCGAGCTTCAGAAAGAACTTGTCTTCGGGTGAAGAACACCTGTGCCACAAGCGCTGCAACAGTCTGAGAGTACAATTGACACGAGAGCTCGCAATGGGGGAGAACATGGAACTCACAGCTACGAGACCGAAAAGAATGACACGATCCTTCCATCGTTCATCCTTCCCAGCATAGAGCTCGTTCCGCCTTGAACGTGCTCTCCATGCTGCCGTGGTAGGATGCCGTTCGTATGGAACACGCGACGATGTAGAAAGAGAGGAAGAGTCTTCAAAAGGTGTTTTCCCTCGGAGAACGTCATATGCGGCGGTGATGGACTGAAACCTGGCATGAGCATCTTCAGGGGATATTAGCGGGTCTGCTTTGTCCGGATGGTAGATTCGGACAAGTTCGTAGTCTTGGAAACTCTAGTATTAGTACATCGCATTGGGATAAATAGCCACTGGAAATATACATCGAGCCTTGATATCACCTTCGGAAGCATTTTTAGGAAGATGAAATATTCGATGCGGGCTAGGATTAAGACCAGAAGGGAAAGGATATGGATTGGCGGGTTTTGCAGGAGTCTGAATAGTCCGCCGTTGTGAAATGGACCTAAAAAGCCGAGAGCGGGAAGTCCAGCAGGTAGAACGAAACATGTATATATTCAACTTCCAATTTTACCACTTGATATTTATAACTTGCGTACGTAACATCGTCCATTAGGAGGAAACAGTCAATTAAAAACAGATAGAATAACAATTGCGTAACGGCAGATAACGATCTAGTATGTTGTGAATGCTCATGTCCGTCCTCTATTTAGGAACGTCAGAGTATCTAATTATGTCTGTTGTGTGAAGTAAATGGATGACTCTGGAACGAGTCAGTTTGGGAAGTATAGTGGCACGCGGTAGAAGGGACCCCACAGTCATGGTCAGCGACGCCCTGTTGCTCATGTAGCCATTGGTGGTCGTTTTTCTCCGTGGGAGAGACTGGAAAGGGCTGAATGTTAGAAGCGATGTGACCACTAATTTCGGGGTCAGAGATCGGTTGGTCTCATAATATGTTCTGAGGAGCTTGGGTGGCTGAGAGTGCCATCGCCTTCCTTCACAACACCTTTTTCCACAATAGATACATTGGCAGATGACGGAGCGGAAGCACTCGAGTGGCGCCGCTTCCAAAGTTGACCAATGCCAGAGTTGATGATAAGGTTAGTATACGTTACAAGGATCGTTGAAGAGAAGATGGCGACGAGTACCAAGCCGATGACTGTTCGTGGAATGGGGGCAACGTTGAAACGCTCTACGAACGCAATCATCAAGCCATTGCATACGAGTCGTATGGTGGTAAGAAAGGTCGAGAACACGTCCCCATTTCGCGTACCGTGGGGCCGGAGGGTCAAGTAGGATATAAGTGTCAACCCTTCAAAGATCACCATGAGTATAATCTGGGCTTCTCCGCTGCCTTTGACAAAGGCAATAAGGATCGCCTTCAGAAATGTAGCAACCAGCAAAAGTATGAAAAAGTAAAAGCGAGGAATGCGATATTGAAAGTAGAGGGGTCCTTTGGACGCAAGCTGTTCTTTGTCCTTATATAGAGCGTCTACACCTTGACGACGTCCGAAACGCAAGACAAAGAAAGCAGGATATGATATAGCGACCAGAAGGACTAGGAATGCAAGGACAGAAAGGAGGAGTGAGAGCCACGAGTCCTTAAGTGTCCACTGGTAAAACGAGAACACAGTGATAGGGAGATGTAGAAACAAAAGCTGCGTGATTTATGTATCAAATACTTCCGTATGCGAAATAAGGTCACTCACCAGACGAATCCCCCATGCTTGTGCGAATAATAAGTAAGCACGTTTGAGAGTAATTCTACGTTGAGGTCCGTGCTGCCAGACGCGCTCAAGAACAAGGATGGCTATGAATGCAAGTACAAATACCGCCAGCGCACAGGCTAGGAGGATCAGTGAACACAAGAAGACAGTCATAAATGCATTGCCTGTTGCGATGTGGAGAGTATTGACGTAGATTGGAATACCAGCTTGGAGAACATTTGATGAAGACGTAGTGACAGTCTGTACGTCTGTTCCTTGCGTCGCAGATGCTTGAATAGAACGGATAGGAAAACCGGAAAGCATGAATTTAGCTGGTGTTGATAAGAAATCAGCCGTCCTCCGCTCCAAAGGAGATGGAACCTGGTTGGTGGAACCGATCAAGTTGTAAGGACTGAGCTTCCTGTTGACAAGCCCTACGGCCGATGCGGAGGTTGCATTTGCTAGATTTCCGCCGGTCAAATGACGCATCCGGTCAATGGATGGCTGGAAGGATGACGTTGGTGACGTAGAGAAGAGACCAATTGCCCACGCGAAATTAAGAGTAAATGCACGATACGCCGAAGGATAATTGAGGCTGAGGAGTGAAGTCGATGCGATAGTTTGATAGAGGAAGAAAAGATCGATGAGCCTGAAAGGCAGGATGGCCTCTAGAGAAAGTGACTGCCAAACAGACACTAGAAGAGCACCAAGAGCGATACCACCCGTCACCCATTCAACAATTGTTTGGTGAATCGACCATCCGTTCGACAAGGTTGCTTGTACACAAGCCTTAACTTTCCCAGTGCCAACTTCAGCCAAGACAAGCTGGGCAACACCTTCGAGATCTGGAATCGTAAAGGCAATGCTTGGTATCCTATCTTGAACGCTGAGTGATTTTGGTAAGGATATTGAGTCGGACCCGGTGAAGTTGTACATGGGTAATGGGCATAGGGCACCATCAAAAATATTACAAAGGTCTAAAGTGACGTTTACTGCATGAATACCATATACATTGAGGAGGAGATTGGCCGTGACGTTGATATTGGCTTGCTGCAAAAAAAATCATCTGAAAATCTGAATACTGTGGGGCTGTGGGGTAACGCACAACACTGGCGGCAGAAATGTTGAAGGAAACGGATTCGTTCTTGGCAAAATAGGCGATGTCAAACTGTTGTATAAGAAGAGATTCTGGTGGTTCGCAGTAGGTGACGGAGGACGTGACTGTCGGGGAGAATCAGAGACGATGATGGAAGGGTGGGTCGGTGACCTACATAATGATGCCTCTTTGGCATAAGAGAAAGAGAGAAAGAGGGAAAGATAAAATGTTCGCAGCCTGGCGAGAGGAAACATGAAGGGCGGTTAGACATGCAACAGATTCTGCAGCAACAATGGCGAGTATTATAAGCGAGAGAGTTGGGCACGAGGTGTCGGACTTACCCAAGGCAAATTGCTATTGTTCTTTGTACGTATGACAGGGACACAACAATATGGCTGCGGCGGCGTACTCGCCGTCCGGAAGGTGTATTTGTGGCGACGATGGGGACGACGTGCTTGCCGCCAATGAAATCGTCAGACAAGAGTCGTACGGAGATATTCCGAGCGACTGCTGAGCATCTCAGCGAACGTGTTGCGTCAATCCATGATGTGTTCACGTGACCGACCCGGCGTAGTCCGAATCGTGTTTTCCAGTCTTTTGTCGCCGCTGTCCTCCTCGATCACCATGTTGCTCTCCATTGCTGCCCGCACAGCCGCCGTCACCCCCGGTCTGGGTCGTCGCGCCGCCTCTGCAATCGCTCTCAAATATTCCCATGCCGTCTATGGCGCTGCCATCAAGCAGTCTCCCCAGGCACTCAACAAACTCCACGCCGACCTCGCTCTTGTTACCAACACCATTGCCACCCAGCCCGACGTCAGCGCATTCCTGAGCAACCCCACTCTTTCTGCCTCAGAGCGCGCAGCTGCTCTTACCAAGTTCTTTGCCAAGCTTGATAGTGCCGCGTCCAAGAAGGATCCCATATCCGACACTACCAAGAACCTCTTGTCCGTTCTTTCCGAAAATGGCAGGCTGGGAGAGACTCAAGGTGTCATCGAAGGCTTCAATGAGCTCGTTGCGCAGTACAGGGGCGAACTTGATGTCATTGTCACATCCGCAACGCCTCTGGCGAAGGATGCTCTATCGCGTCTTGAGACTGCTCTCAAAGCATCGCAGGCTGGTCAAAAAGCAAAAACTCTCAAGGTCACCAACAAGGCATGCTGTTATCCGACTTTTACTTTACTTCCTCTGACTTGTCTCAGGTCAATCCTTCAGTCTTGGGTGGAATCATTGTCGATTTTGGTGACAAGACTATCGACCTCAGCGTACAGTCTCGTGTCACAAAACTTAACAATGCTCTGCAACGTATGTACCAGTTAGGAAAAATTACGATCTTGCTGATATGCGTGCTAGAATCCGTTTAGCTTCTGGATGTGGTTTCGTTGCGAGGTGGAGGTCATCACGCGGTGCTCTAGATATTTTCGTTAGATCATTCTACGAACCATGTAGATCCATTGAACAGAACCCTGCTGAACGAGGGCTGACGCCACAAGCCAGACGAGCCGTCTATGTGCCACGTCCTTTGCCCAAGTATTCTACACTTTCAGACTGAACAAGATTGAATGGTTGGTCGATCCCGAAAGCATCGCAACCCTACCTTTCCGCCTCTGGAAAAAGCGGTCCTCATGGTCACACTTGCATCCCCGGACTCGTCGGTTCATCGGACGGTCTTTGAAGCTTGGCACTCCTAAATTTTGTTTGCTACTTTCAGGGTCCGCACAAACCGATGAGTTGCTCAAGGTGAATGGCCGCGGCGTACTTTGGCTTCCGTCGTCCAAAGTTTTCGGTACACATCGCACGCACTCTTCTCTGATTTATTATTTGAGCACTCAAGGCTTACAGCAGTTAAACGCGTCTACAACTGCCTAAAGCTGCTGTATCAATTGGATCTGAGCCATGTCATTATTGAAAATACCTTGCATTATAATCGCCATGATTGGTTTACAGATTGTGACGACTGCCCCACACCCTCCTGCGTTGCCGAAAGAGATGTTGTCTACATCAAAGATAGAAAAATTCATGAATCAACGGTCTGGTCCCGTCATCATTCAAGTAGGATGCTCTCGTGATGGATCCTCATGAGCGCTAATCTATTTATTCACCTCAGCTAATTTGCTGGACCGCTGCTATTGGAGAAGTCATAGTCATTCTGGCCAGTAATGCACCGGCGCTCAAAGTATCTCGGAAAATTTTGTCAGCGTTGGTCATTGAAGGCACAGAGAACAAACTAAAGGTATCTCCATTGTTCATTCTCGGCACTTTCTTCATGGCACTGGGAGGATTGATTCGATATCACTGCTATCGCGAACTTGGCCGACAGTTCACATTCGCCATGAGCCTTCGAGCTGACCACAAACTCGTGACCACGGGCCCCTACTCCGTTGTCCGTCATCCCGGATATTCGGGTGTTGTTCTCTGCGTTTCTGGAACTGTAATCTGGCATGCGGGCTCAGTAAGTCGCTTGTTTCCAACTGGCTTCAATCATGAACTGAGTATGGCAAGGGGTCATGGGCGCGAGAATGTGGACCGCTCAAAACGACACTTGGACAGGGCATTGCAAGTATTTGGCTAATCCTAGTCACGACGATCACGTCGCAACTTATGATGCGGATGTCCAAGGAGGACAAAGTGCTGTCGGAGGCATTCGGTGAAGATTGGGCAGAGTGGGTTGAAAGGGTACCACAAAGGCTTATTCCAGGCTTGTATTGATGACGTAATGAAATACTCTGTCCTTTCTGAACATCATCAATTTGAATCGTTCAAAATTCGATGTCCACAAAGACAGGTTTTAGCAATATTCCTGACTACAGGTCCATTTTCTAATTCTTCTCCTAGTTACATGGTGCGACTTTCTTGGTTGTCTGCCTCTTTTAAACTTACACGATAACCGTCAAGTCCAATATGTTCACGGGATGTGTCTGACCAGTTCATTAACGAACATATTGACAGTGGTTGCGAGAATCACCTGGATCTATCATCATCTCAAACTTCAAGTTTAAGTAGTTCATCATCTACGCTGCCCCAAACGGTGGCAAAGGATCGCCAGAGGAAATCGAATTGTCCATCCTCCAGTCCATTGGCTCCCATTTTCTTTCAAGGTCATAAAAAGGCTCCTGAACCCAATAGTTCCCCTTTTACGAAAACACACACGAGCAAACGTGTGGTTGCTGAAGACACTACAACTCATTCACCTTTTAAGCGGAACAAACTTGCTCACCTTGAAGCAGCTGCACCTCTCGCGGAAAAATCTCGTCCAAGCGCTTTATGCGATTTTGTTGGACAATCCCATCTGACCAGTCCAGATTCTTTGCTTTTGAAGATGCTTGGCAGTGTTTCCGGGTCAGCTATTTTCTGGGGCCCACCAGGGTGAGATATTTACCATTACACCGACCTTTATTGATTGCTTGCGGTTGATTAGATGCGGGAAAACCACACTGGCACGGTTGATCGCGAAGCAAGCTGATTGTCTTTTTAAGGAGCTTAGTGCAACCAACGTTGGTGTTGCGGATGTGCGGGCAATCCTTGAAGAGGCGAAGAACACTCTCGCATTAACTGGAAGGTCAGCACCTAAGGTTCGATTCGAAGTAGTTTATTCCTTCATACATCTGCTCGACAGAAAAACTTTACTCTTTCTGGATGAAGTTCATCGTTTCAATAAATCGCAGCAGGTATGTTAATAATTCTGTAGCCAGGATTGCATCGCAGTAAGCCATTGAAAGGATATTTTTCTCCCATATGTTGAACAAGGCCATGTTCAGGTAACAAGACACAGAAAAGTACATGCATTTGTAGTGGTGCCAATTAGTTTCTTAGCTTGTCGGTGCCACAACGGAAAATCCATCCTTCAAGCTTACGAGTGCGTTGCTCAGCCGCTGCCGGTAAGCAGCTCACGGTGTTCATCCGCTGCTTGCCGCTAACATGTATACAGGGTGTTCGTATTTGAACGACTTACTGATGCTGAGATAATGACAGTTCTCTCCAATGCCCTGAAACGTATTGGGTGCACCCCAATATATCCATTTCCCGCAATATCAGGACCGTCGTCTTCGGAACCGTCTACACCCTCTTCTGACGCCATGGGAGTGACTCATACTTCTTTCCCTCAGATAACCTCGAAGGTACTTTCTGGCATCGCATCGCTGGCGGCGGGAGATGCTCGGGTTGCGATATCCCTTCTCGAGCTTTCCATCGAATCGCCCAAAGGTATTCAGGAAGAATCTCTCCTGGTAGCTTTGAAGCGATCAGTATCCGCCTCCCATAATTGCACCCCTGAAAGTCATTACGACATGATATCAGCATTGCACAAAAGTGTAAGGGGAAGTCAAGGAAGTGCGGCACTGTATTGGCTCGCGAGAATGCTCACTGTAGGAGAGGATCCTTTGTACATCGCACGTCGTATGGTTGTTTGTGCTAGCGAGGATATAGGTCTTGCAGATAGTCATGCCCTTCCATTGGTGAGATGCTGTTGCGCGATTTGACGATTGGCATCTCACTGAAACGAGTAGGCCATGGCTACTTTACAAGCCTGTCAGACAGTAGGCATGCCAGAGTGTCGTATCAATTTGGCTCATCTCGTTGCATACCTTGCAGAGGCGCCAAAGTCCACTCGGGCCTACGAAGCATATAATCGCGCGGAGGCGGCCGCCAAACTAGACTTGACCATCCCGGTGCCGATGTCCATGCGAAATGCACCTACCGAATTAATGAAAGACTTAGGTTACGGAAGAACTTATATGTACAACCCGAGTTATGCGTACGTTGTCAAACTTCTACAGTCACAAAGGTAGCTCATTTGCGATGGCCAGGCACCCGGTGCACAATACTTACCTTCCAATACAGTTTGAAGGCGAGGTTTTCCTGAGAAGAGAAGGGGATACGAGGGACAAAGTATGGGATGAGGCCGCACTACGTCTGTGGGAGCATGAGGCTAATGGAGACAAAGACTGGGTAGGCCGGCCGGCCGCGTCTGGCCCGTGCGTGTGAGATCAGGATGGTCTATAGGACAGAGATAGTCTGAGATAGCTCTGGACAAGCTATATCCAAGATCTAACTACGATACCCATGCCCACCATTCCCAGAGAGTCATCTGAGGACGCCAGGTTTCGTGTGCTCGTCACTGGCTTTGGTGTGAGTGTACCATGCCTGGTAACTTACTAGACAATATCTAAGTCTGGGCAAGTTCAGCCATTCCATCATTATGAAGTGAATCCATCGTGGTTGGCCGTTCAGCGCCTGCACAACACTACTCTTGACCCTGCTCCGGCTGGCTCTCAAGGCCGCCCTCGTCCAATTCACATCTCCGCCCTTGAGATACCAGTCTCCTACGAGGCTGTACTTGCAGTCGTTCCTGGCCTCCATGCAAGACCGCCGATGTTGCCCTACACGGTTAAAAACAACTTCCCGCCCCCTCCACCTTCGGGTTATGATTTCATCTTCCACATCGGCGTCGCTGGCCGTGGGCCTCTCAGGATGGAAAGGCAGGGCCACAAGTTAGGTTATCATATGAAAGACGCAGACGGAAAACTTGCGCCTCTCGCTCGTTCCACACCCAAAGACTTTAGTCGTAGACCTGATGACCATCTCGCGGCCGAAAATATAGAAAGAGAACGGCTGGGCTTAGAAATGGTTGAACACGTCGGATCGGACACATCTGCCAGGCCGACACGCGGTTTTGGCGTTCAATACGAGTCCTTCCCTGACGAGCTTCCCACTGAGATTGATGTAACAAGGCTGGTTCAAGATCTAAAGCAGTCTGGTATTGAGGTCAGTTGAGAGTATGAGCTACTCTTCTGGTGTTCATTGCCCTCGTACAGCAAATATATACCTCCATGGACGCTGGTCACTATCTATGCGACTTTATCTACTTTTGTTCTCTTGCAGAAGCCAAACGGACTGCCAATCCCTACGAAAGGCGCAGGAACAGTCAGGTCCTGTTTTTGCATTGCCCACCAGTTAATCAACCATTGAGCACTGGAGAGGTTACGGAGGCTATCCAAAAGATCATTGTCTGGGTCTGCAAGGAAATGCAGATGCAGGACGAAGAAAATGAAAACGCTAATAGCTTGGAGGGAAAATGAGGAAGTGACAAGGACCTAAGTTGCTATCATGCATACCCTATTTGTAACTCAGAAATCTATGAATCACTTTCAACGGTCTCAAGGTTCTATCTGTATACTGGTACTACGTACAAGTTTCCACGTAATATTGAAGACTCAGAGTAGCTGATCTATATCATAAGTACCATCAATGGGTCGTCAGGTGATCGTGTCTAAAGGTCATTTGATCAGATCGCGCGACTGCTAAAATAAGTTTTTCTTTCCTTTTGGGAAAATCTCTTCCTCTCACTGCGATAGACACAATGGCGACCAATATCACCTTTCACCCAGGTCACAATATTCCCCTCACAACAAAGTACATCGCTAATTAATCACGCTCATCAGGTTCAGTAACTGCCGTTGAACGTTCCAAATTCTTAGAACAGAAGGGTGTCACAATCTGGCTGACCGGTCTCAGCGCCAGTGGCAAGGTCTGACCAGACTCCTTACAATTCTTCGTCACGAAAAGATGAATCAGTCCATCACAGTCCACTATCGCGTGCGCCCTAGAACAACATCTCTTACATCTACACAAATATGTCTACCGTCTTGATGGCGACAACGTTAGATTTGGCTTGAACAAGGATCTGGGGTTTGACGAAAAATCCAGAAACGAAAACATACGTAGGATCGGTGAGGTATGTGTTCTAATGAGTACTTCCTACGTTGTTAAGGACCTTCCTGGCAGGTATCAAAACTTTTCGCAGATTCTGCATGCATTGTTGTCACAGCATTTATATCGCCTTACCTCGTTGATCGAGCGCTGGCCCGTGACCTTCATGTGAAGGCGGGTCTACCTTTCCTCGAAGTTTTTGTTGATGCCCCCCTTGATGTTGTGGAAGCAAGAGATCCGAAGGGTTTGTACAAAAAAGCGCGAGCTGGCGAGATCAAAGGCATGTCCTTCAAGAAATGTAGATTGACTTTATTTGACTTATTCCCATAAGATTTTACTGGCGTATCAGCTCCCTACGAAGCGCCAGAAAACCCGGAGATACACATCAAGACTCACGAAACCGACGTAGCTAACAGTGTCCGTATTATCACGGAATATCTCCTGGCCAATAACTACATATCTTAAGCGTTGGGCATGATAGTCTTCAGTGCTTTGTGTTGCGATCTATTTGATCGTCGTGGCCACCGCAAGTGTGCCACCTCATTTTTCAGGTATCACATTGCTTTGTCTGCCCCCAGACAATGGACAGGAAAACATATATATATTTATACGAAACTAAAGAGCACCCTCAGTCAATTGTCTACAGACTGAGGGTGAGCTGATAGTCTTATTACACACCGAACGACCACTTACAATACCATAGAGACAGATACTTACGTGTCTGTATAACTTATAGGTACAGAATAGAGTCAATTGTCTACAGACTGAGGAGACAGATACTTACGTGTCTGTATAACTTATAGGTTCCCTTGTCCAGATTCTAACACTTTGCGATGAGTATATGCATCTAGATTCAGCGTATATCGTGCCTACTCTTACATCCAATCATAATCAGTGTGCGACTGAAGGTGCATATGCATCGCCACGTAATGTTTTCCCACGTGGATGACCCGAATAACTAGGTGTCACCTGTTCATCGCCATCGCTGCTCACTTCCTGCTCCTCCTCGATGGTATCAGCGGAAAGTTTATCCAGTATTCCGCTCAGTCCCACCTCCACAACCGTCAGCCACTGCAAGAGATCATCAGTTGTTCGCACGAGTTCTGAAGATGCGTTATCAGCCATAAATAATTTGTTGTAATCCAAGGGTCGAACGGGTGGACCGTGAAGTGACGCGATTGTTGGCCCATTTCCGAGAGACATATTTCGCGAGTGCAAATTCCCTGTCTCGTATGACGACGTAGGAGGTTCTATCGCGGTGCGTCGGTGTGGTGGCGGTGTATTTGAAAGAGGGGGGAAAGCCGCTGCTTCGCGAAATGGCGACTGTCGTTGTTTAGATTCGTTAGTGTTTGTCACAGAGCTGAGAGAACTCTGCGATGCGAGGAAATTGCGAACATTGTATGTCGGAGCAGACGGCGAGGGTGGCAAAAGGTCGGATATTCCTAGATGATGTTCGGATGTCAAAGAAGGTATCTACACAAGCAAGTCAGTTGTTGTCCTCAGCCCGTATTCAGAAGAAAGGCTACCTTAATAACATCTCTTAGTCCAGGCGCCGATGAATTCGTGCTTGGGCCAGAGTCACTGCCATTTCTAGTCCTGTCCGACAAGGCAAACGGTTTCAAAGGCGGCAACAAGGGCTCTTCGTTAGCCTGACCTTTTCGAAAGTATTGGCTCTCTGTCTCAATAACTGCAGTTGCCGATCTGGCACGAGCCATGGAGGGAGGTAATGGAATGGGTGCAGGTTTATGCAGTCTTGAAGCGGACGTATCCAACGAATAGGTCATTTGATGCGTACTATGTGAGCTTTCAGGCGTTGAAGAGCTGAAATGGGTGGGTGATGAACGGTTGTGCGAGGTCAATGGTGTTTGCGAAGATGAAGGAGAGAGATGCGGGAAATGGAAGGCAGAAGGAGACGCCAAGTCGAGGTCCGCTCGGCCATTGCGACGAGGGTCAAGCGCTTCTCCAGTACTTTTGGATCTTCTTCTTCCCATTACAAGTCGATTCAAAGGAGGGTTTTCTAGACTGGAGGAGATAAGACCTGGGGTTATGGTCGTTGATGGGCTCGCCTCGTCATTGAGAAATTCATCGTCATGACGGAGGAGTGTCGTGTCAATCTCGTAAGGCTTGCGATTCGATCGAAGGGAGCGAGAATCGCGAATGATAGTTTTCATTAAGGGATCACCGATATTATTTAGGGATGTATTGGGCAGGACACCCGGGGAAGGGGTAGGTTTTAATCCAGCAGCGGCATGCGGGGAAGCTTCATCATCGGAACCAGGTACGCTTGATGATAATTTCAAACGTGAACGTGCCATTCCGCGAGGCGGATAAACGAAAGTTTTTTGTTTGACTGTTGATTCATCAACCGAAGAATCCTGCATCACCGCTCGTTTGACTGCTATTCGTTCTTTTCCCGGAGAAGATGATGTTGAGGGAGGAAGAGAACCTGGAGGACTCGGTGTACCAGGATGAGAAGGTGCTTGAAGGGCGGGAGGTCGTAATATCTGTTGAGGCGAAATAGAATCATCCTCAAAGAGAGCGCGAAGGGAGGAGGGCAGATTCGACGATTGTGGAGAGCGAACGGTTGCTTGCACTAGTTCGTGCTCGGCTTCGAATGGACTTTTACCGTGAAAATCTGGTTGATATGAGCGGCCACGGACAGTTTCAAATTCCCATACACTTTCGTCTTCCTCGACGTTTAGTCCCAAGAGACTGCAATTGACGAAGGCATGAAGATCAATTTCATAAGACTGTAGGATTTGCGTACTCTCGCTCTTCGTCCTCTTCCCAGTCTAGTGGTTCCGCAAGGCTGGCTCTCTTGGCAGCTTGTTCAAAACGAACGACGAGATCTTTAAGGACAGATACGCTGAGTTTGGCAACCGATTTGATCCATTTCGATTTGCTTAGTTCGTCGGCTGGTAAGCGCTGTTGAACCGTAGTCAGAGGGGACTATATACAATGCTGAGATGGCATACTTCGGCTGGAGATTCCCTCAAGCACATCGCCATAAAGTCCCGTAAGTCCCTTCCTGCCTCATTCTCACCAAGGCGCGGCGGCTTCGCCTTGGGTATTAAATCCATAACTTTAATATGTTCCAATGTATGATGCGGTGGGCTTCCTTTGATCATCTCATATACCGCGATACCCAGACTCCATATGTCGGCCTTTGTATCATAAACTGGAAGAGTTTGGAGAAGCTCAGGTGCCATCCAATGAGGAGTTCCAGTCAACGTATTTCGCTTGCTAGATGAGGTAGCAAGAAGTGCAGCGACGCCAAAGTCGCAGATAACGACCTTTCCGGTAGCGGTGACGAGTATGTTGGCAGATTTTATGTCTCTATGTATCACCGGAACCTTGTGGAGGTAACTCAGCCCAACGAGAACTTCCCTGGCTATAACAGCGACGTATTTCTCCTCTAGACACCCATTTCTTGATGCTTTCATGAGCGACAATACGCTCCCTCCTTGGGCAAACTCCATCACGATCCAAACACGGGGACCATCCATGTAGCATCCATAGTACTTTGTGATGTTGGGAACGTCGCGAAGCTGAGAGAGCAGAGCTACCTCTCGCTGAATGTCAACAACGTCGTCCGAGCCAGATTTATCGTCGAGATTGATGATTTTGAGGGCCACAATGTTGCCTGTTGGAATGTGTTCTCCTTTGTGTACCGATCCATAAGCACCTTTGCCGATAGTTTCTAGCCTTCTATATAACTGGTGGACGGACGAGGACGAGGTAGCCATCCAGGCCTACATGTCCACGTGATCACAGGACTTTACTTTTGCATCCTCCCCTTCTACCATGGACATTGAGCACGACTCTGTTGGTCTCGTTAGGAGGGAGTTTCTCGCGGTCGTGTTGGCTGGATTTGGAAACGAGTATGTTTTCTCTTGCTATCCCATCTTGTTATCTTATCCCTCCTAGGCTTCTCCCTTTGACCAGTAATTATGGCGATGAGCCGTGTCCAAAGGCCTTGCTTCCTGTTGCCAACAGACCGATGATTGATTTCACGCTGTCGTGGATAGAACAATCAGGCATCCATGGTATAACAACCCGTTCATTGTCTCTCATTTATAACTGATGCCTGAACGATAAGATGTCCTTTTGATTTGTCCTTCGATCCACCGACCAACGATATATCATCATATACACTCTGAAACAGCTGTTTCTTCATCAACACTACGTATAGATCTACAAACATACGATGAATCTCAAGATACTAGTGTTGGAACTTGCACTATTCTCCGCCATTTTTCGAATCGAATAACCGAAGACTTTGTTCTTGTCCCTTGTGACTTTATTCCTCCACCGTCATTGCCTTTGAGTGTTCTTTTGAACAAGTTCCGTACGGACGCAATATCTGATGGTTCTATTGCAACCACTTGTTGGTTTGCAGATCACAAACCTGAAAAAGGCGCCTTCCCAGATGAGTGGGGGCCGCATCCTCAACCTTGCCCTATTGTCTGGGATGAAGCAACTGGAACACTTCTCCATATTGACACACCCGATGACCAGGATCGGAATTCGGAAGAGATAGAACTACGGATGGCTTTATTATCGCGGTCTGTGCAGCCGTCCTTTTCAACAACATCCTCGACGAAGTTCCTCATCTGATCCCAGGTATCCACGTACAAAACTTTCATCGAATTTCCAAGACTCTCACGTATATGTCTGTCGAAGATCTGTCTTGGATGCACTCCATGAAAAACGCCATTTTGATTCATTTCGAGAAGATTTCCTCCCGTGGCTGATAAAAGTTCAATACCAACGTACTCGTAGAATAAAATACGCTCGATGTTAGTGGTTTCTATCTTTTATCTCCTGATTTGCTCACATTGGGTCAGACCTCGATCCGGTCACAAATTCCACATCGCAAGCCCTAGCGCTCAAACATACAACCATGTCTAAGGACACAAGTACATGTAATGAACCGCGTAACGGGACTGTTTTTACAAAAGATCTGTCTCTATCTGCTCCACCTTCTCCAACACAAGGAAGCCAAACTTTAGGTGGTTCCAATAGCTTGAGAGTAGGAATTGTCGTTCACCGGGCAGAAGCGGGGTTTGCGACCCGGGTGAACACTATACCCAAGTTCCTTGAGATCAATAGACGAGTTTGTTTCTGTTTCAGTACATTGCCTGGGTCTGCTAAACCTCTCTGCAGTTCCTCTCACAAGTCACCTATGCTCTGCCCACGGAACCCAAAGACAGGTCTTTAATCGACCAAAAAGCACAGATATCCAGCGACACTATAATAGGAGAGTCAACGCAAGTGTCTGAACGTACGACGATAAAGAAGTCGGTCATTGGACGCCACTGCGTAATCGGAAAGATGGCGAAGATTGCTGGGTGTGTTCTATTAGATCATTGTGTGGTCGAAGACGGGTGGGCCTTTAAAAGCATAATCTGTGCTGATTCTGACAAAGAACACGACAGGGCGAAGCTTGAGGGGTGTATTCTGGGGAAGAACACGAAGATCGGGATCAAGGCCGAGTTGTCGCGCTGTGTCACTCGGGCTGGTTATGAAGTTGAGGCTGGCGAGACGTTCAGGGGCGAGAAGCTGGATGTTTCTGATTGGACGGCAGTGGTTGGAGATGAGGAAGACGATGGGGAAGACGAGGAGGGGACGAGTGACGAGGACGACGCGTAGGGTCGGGTAATTTACGTGACTTGAGCACGTGGTGTCGTATAATAGCAATCAGAAAGTTGGATTCAACTCGCCAATGGCTGCTACTCCTGGCAGATTTCGACAGACTGCAATCCCTGGCCCAGCCAGAACAAGCAGCATCCCAACTCCAAGCCGTTCGCGCGCGTCGTCCACCGCCATCAATCCAAATCAAAATACCCCCGATGTCGAGTACATGTCTCGTGCCTTTGCAGAGGCCATCAAGGCCAACGACCCTGCACACCATCGTCCAAGCCTGACTAGCACCGCGTCCCTCTCTCCCAAATCCGCCTCGTTCTCCCAGTCTGCCCGTCCTTCGGTTCCTGCTCGTCCCTCTTCTGTTGCATCTACATCTTCCACTGGCAATCAGTACCCCAGGGCGAAGACCCCAGTTCAATCGCACAGTCGACCTCCCAGCAGGATATCTGACGCTCCAAAAGCTGCACCCAAATCGTTCGAAGTCGGCGACAATGTGCGGATTGAATCATTGGGATTTGAAGGCACCTTGAGATATGTTGGTCCGATCGAGGGCAAGCAGGGTACATGGGCCGGCGTGCAATTGAGCGGAGGATTCACAGGCAAGGGGAAAAACAATGGAACTGTCAATGGGTGGGGCGAAGCCGATTTATCACCTCACGCTGTTATCGCTAATCTTTCCCGCTTTTTGGCCCACAGAGTACGATACTTTTCATGTCCAGAGCACTGCGGCGTCTTCGTCTCTGTAACCAAACTTTCTGCTCCGACAGTAGGGTTTGGCGCGGTTCCGCGACCCTCTTCTGTGGCTTCATCTCGTGGAAGGTGTACCACGCCATCTGGACGGATAACCCCCTCAGCATCTTCGTCGAAAGTAGGATCCCGTGTGTCACTATCGTCATCTAACGGTCGCGTTACACCCTCAAATAATGGACGAATCACTCCTTCTCTTTCAACGGGACGCGTTACACCCGGCACTACGCCTGCTGCTCGCGGTCGTCGACCTATAACCAAATTAACCTCTGTCAAGCCAGAGGTTCCTGTTCCTACTGCCGGGAAATTTACTCCGGGGTCTAGGGCCTCCAAGTACATGTCGGTTACTGCCAAACAACTCAGTTCTCGCGATACTGCTATTCGAAGCCCGTCACGACGCTCCTCAGAGATGGATAGCCCAACAAGATCATTGTCAGCGCCCTCTCGTGACCTTCGGGGTACTACTTCCATCGGCTCCCCATTTGCAACACCAAAGTCCGGCCTGAATGGTCGTGCAGGTTGTGGTAATTTACCTACACCTAGCAAAATGCGGTCCTCTGGATCCCTAAATACACCTCGGGCTCGAATACCCAGTGCAGTGGCGATGCCGCCTCCAACTTCCCCTATATCTTTCCGTTCCGTCTCCTTAAATGACCGCTCAATTGATGCTATTGACACGTCAGATTCGGACACCTTCTTGAAGGGTCTGCACGATAGGAGTTATCAGCTCAAATTGGCCAATGCGACATCTACACAGTCTGACTCTGTAACCTCGACTCAATCCTCCGCTGTCGACGACCATGCCCTTGTAGAACGACTTCAATCTCGGATCAACGCGCTTGAACACGACAATGAGCACCTTCGTGCGGTTCAGTCATCTCCTGATACTAAAGCTGACCAACAACTACGAAATGATTTGGACGACGCACTCTTAAAGATTGTGAATCTTGAGACATCTTTAGCCGCGTCAATATCGGAAAAGGAAAACCAAGAATTACGCTTTAAAACGTTGGAAGACGACAGACATCGGCTTCAAGAAGCTCTAGATGCCCAGAACATTGCCAAAGAGAATGATATAGTAGTCCTCCGCGGCCAACTAAATGCCGAACTCGCGGCCGCAGAAGAGCTGCGGACTAAAATTAACGAACACGAGGCGACCACCCGGCAAAAGGAGGCTGTTATTGTGGCTAAGGACGGAGTAATAACTTCATTGGAATCTCGTATAACAGCAGTTACGACAGAGTTACATGACGAGAAGATTGAACTTGGAGCTCAGATTGACGAGCTACGCTCCGCCGGTCAGGTACGCTTTTCCATTGATGATTTGCACTTTGCACTTAAAATAGCAGGAAACTATTGCGCTATACGAGGAGAGGCTCAGTGCCGCGGATACCCAACGTTACGATTTAGAACATCGGATCTCGACGTTAGAGACACGGCTTCAGAACGCTCAGAAAGCGACATCTCCGCCGCCTCCCTCACTCACGGGGGCTTCTGCGGCCGAGATCGATAATGAGACGCTCCGAGAACAGATTGTCCATTTGCAACGTAAGATTGCCACTGTGGAGGATGCCCTCGAAGATGCACAGGCCTCTGCAGAGAGGGAAGAGTTCATTATGCAGGAACGGATGAAAAGATTGAAGGAGAAGGAAGATGCAATGAAGAAAGAACTCAGTGAAGGTCGGAAGGAAACCGAACAAATTTTGAAATCGGAAGCCAAAGCCAAGAGTCGTGTAGAAGAAATTGAAGAAGCTCTGAGGGAGAGTACCGTTGCTCTCGAGAATGCGAGAGCGGAAGTGGAAAACCTTCGATCAGAATTGGCGGTGCGTTTTCAGGACTATCCTCGTAAAGGCTTAGCCAATTCGAAAACAGAATCTCGACGGACTGGTGGCGAACCATTCTGGTGGCGACTTGTTCTCACGCGTGGCTGAGGCCGCTCAACGTGCAGCGAACGATAAGGCACAGTATGCAAAAGAGATTGCGCAGCTTCAGGACACTATCGAGCAATATCGTGCTAGTGAGAGCACGTCGGTCAAGGGTGATGACGACATGAAAGATCTCAAACGAGAAAACACCTCTGTGCGTACACCAATCTCTCGTGAAGTGAAGGAATTTCTTACGTCTGCATAAAATAGCTGCATGAGATTATCAGCGATCAGCAGACCAAAATGAGTGCCTTGTTACAATCGTTGGATGACACGACGAAAGAGCTGGAAACACTTCGAAAGAAGCAGAACAGAGACGTGACTATCAACAATGGTTTACAAGAGGCGTTGCGATCCGTCCCGCCTTCTCCCTCCTCGAAATATGATACGTCTGCTGCCAAAGAAGAGATCACTGGCCTTAAGTAAGGTCGACATTTGCAGTTTACTGCTAAAATCTCTGATTGGATTGGTTCTCAAGACACATCGTACAAGAGCTGCAGAAAGAGAACGTGGCCTCTGTCCAACGAATTAGGATTTTAGAGTCTGAGAACGAGCTATTAGCCTCTGAATCAAACCAACTGCGACAGGTAGGCTGGACGGAAGAAGAATTTCAGTCCGCTAACATTCGTGAACAGGAAGTACAGATCTTGGAGGAGAACCTCGACAAGAGTTTGGATCAGGAGGAAACAGACGCAAGAGGCATCAATGAAGATTCACCGCGGAAGCTCAGGGAACAAAAGGGAAGGCTGGAGGTGTGTTGCCACAAGATTCAATGAATTGCTCGTGCAGGCTGACAGGAGATGTAGATGGAACAAGAGCAGTTGCGGAAACGGCTTGTTGACGTGGAGATGAAGAGTACACGGACCATTCATGATGTATGAGATCTCTCAACAAATGCTTGATGTGATACTGACCCTCGCTCAGCTCAACAAGGAAATAAGCGAGCTGGAAGCACTGGTAGAATCCAAGGTATGTTCTGTTGTTGGGCTGTTGAATGGGTGACAATGCCGACGAATGGGTAGATATACCGCGAGGACGAACTCGAGCAAGAAGTGGAGCGACTACGGCAGCAGGTGGCACGACAAGATAAGAAGATGACAAAGGGGAGTGTGGAGGTGGGGAAGGAGGGTGTGTGTGAGATATGCGAGCGGCCAGGACACGACATTTTTGGATGTGAAGTGCTGAATAAAAGGGCGGACACTGAGCTATTCTGCGAGGACTGCGAGAGCCACGGACACATTGCGAGCAACTGTCCACATTCTCTGGATGTTTTCTAGTTTTATTATAATAATTAATATTATATACCCTCATGACGTTGGTGACGTCACCCTGCACTGTCCTTATAAGACATTTTGCTAGAAGCTCCTGCCGTACTTTGAACCAACATGTCCTATGCCTCCGTCGCTGCTGCCAATGCCCCGCCCCCAGAACAGCAGGCACGTCCCTCTCAGCTCCCCTGAACGATCCCCTCACCCCCAACAGCCCCAGCCAGACCCCGCACTCCTTAACACCACTCCCCCGACTGCACCATCCATCGACCAGGTCGACAGCACGGCAAACAAAGTGAATCTCGTGACCCCCATCCGCCATGTCGAAGACGAAGATGACGACGATGACGATAACAGCGATCGTCCAAGGAGGAAAAGAGTCAACAGGCATCTCAAGGAAGTCGAAGCAGAAGGTCTCTATCTGTGGGAGGCCACCAAACACCGCCTCCTTCAACCTGGTGTTGCCGGGGGACTCATTGGTCTTGGTATGTTTGGATTCAAAACTTAGCAGCAGCTGATCTTGTGGCCAGTCAATATCGGCCTTCTTATCGGTGCAGGGCGGGCGTTCTACACGCAACCGCACCTACGACAAGACCGGACTGTGATTTCGTCCACTGCAGCGGCCGCATTTGCACTATTGTCTGTCGAAGGATACGCGGCAGAGAAATATCGCCAGACACGGCAAGGCCAGGCCGAAGCACGGAGAGCAAGGCAGGAAGGCACACTGATCTACAAGCACCTGCGGGAGGTTATACTGCGGCCTGGAGTGCTTGGAGGGATCATTGGACTTGGTAAGTAGAGAATGACAGTCAGAGGACAATCCTAAGAGCTGGACAGTGAACACGGCGGTGCTTGGTGCAGTGGGATACTTTTCATATGTGCATTGGGACCGACCGACATGGGACCGACGGATTGTGTCTGCAGTGGCTGCAGGCTTGCTGGCGCTCTGGGGTGCAGAAGGTTATGTTGCTGCCAAATAAATATTTATTTGTGTATTATCATTATTGTTATTATTATTATTATCAAGCAATCTAAATTTTGTCGTCCACCACCATGTCGCGGTTCTTTAGACAAGCAGGCGATTCTGACTCGGACTCTGAGTCCTCCGACGATGAGTCCATGTCCTCCGGCGCAGAGGACGTCCCCCAGCGTCCCTCTGCCCCTACAAAGCAAGCTCCTGGCTCCATGTCCAGGTTCCTCAAAACAGCCGGCTCCGACTCGAGTGACTCTGACAGCGACGAGGACAGCGACAGCGACAGCGATGCCCCACCTGTTCGCCGTCCAGGTCTTCCCGTTGTCGATGACACTGACAACGAAGATGAATCTGACGACGAGGCTCCTGGTGTCCGCATCAAGAGTGCTTCAGAGCGCCGATTAGACGAGATGAAGGCAACTGGCAAGGTCATCGAAAATGGCCTCAAAATAAATGACTGGGTCGCCATCTCAAACGGTACTCTTCACTTGACCCCGTCCTGTCATGTCTATTGAACAATCCCCATAGAGTTCGACAAGCTTGCCCGTATGGTCCAAAGGCAACACAATGTTTCTGAGCCTGTCCCTCCCTTCTATATCCAGACTCTCGTTAGCCTTGAAGGTTCTCTCAATACTGCCGTGGCAAAGGAGAAGGAGGCTAAAAAGAAGATGAATGCTACTAATGCTAAGGCCCTTACAGCTGTCAAACAAAAAGTGAAAAAGGCGCTCAAGGAGTACGAAGGCGAAGTCAAAAAGTTCCAGGAGGTTTGTTTTCTCCGGATCGCATGTGCTGCATCGTCTCTCAACTCTACTTAGGATCCAGAGGCTTTCGAACGTGAATATTCCGCCATTGTCGCTCCTGAGCCGACTGCACCTGGACGACGCGTCATTGCACAACCTGGAGACGACAACTTGTCTGATGAATTTACCACCGTCGGAAAGGGAGGCAAGGTGATGCAATTTACGTCAGAAGGGATCTTCAAAAATCTACAGGCCGTTCAGGAAGCTCGTGGAAAGAAGGTGAGTTTCATTCGGGTTGGCGATAATTCCTCTCTCTAAGGTCCTCCTTGTCTCTCAGAACACTGACCGTGCCGAGCAAATACGCATTCTTGAGAAACTTCTTGAAGTTGCAGCTACCTCGTACCAGCGTATACGCGTACTACTCGCACTAATCTCGTCTCGTTTTGATTACAACTCGTCTGTATCCACCCACATGCCCATCGAACTCTGGCTCCATGCGCAGAGGGAGGTGGATCAACTTGTCGCTATCGTTGCCTCAGATGGAAATTACTCCATTCAAGAGGTTACGGATGACTATGACGAGTTGGCCGAAAGGTCGCCTGCTACAGAGGGTGGCATTGTTCGTATTCGGGGCAGCATCATCAGCTTCATCGACCGATTGGACGATGAATTCACCAGGAGCTTGCAAAACATCGATCCTCATGGCACGGAATATGTTGATCGCTTGAAAGATGAAAAAGGACTCTATTGCACCATTTGTCGAGCTCAGGCTTTCTACGAAAAGACCAAGCAAGATGAGCCCCTAGGTCGCGTCATTATGCGACGCCTTGAGCATATCTACTCAAAGGTAAGTGAATTACATTATTATTCTAATGACCAAAGATCTCACGACACTGGCTTAGCCTAACGCTGTCGTGACTGCGCTTGAGGCAGCCGTAGATACTTCGGATATAAAACCCAGCATGACGCTGTTGATTCAAGGAACGACAACTGCACTAATTCACTCTCTCTGTGTCTACCTCTACAGATCTGGCAACTCTCTTCTGAGAACTCGTGCAATGCTCAGCCACATCTACCATCATGCATTGCATAATGAATTCTATACGGCTCGTGACATGCTTCTCATGTCCCACTTGCAAGAATCGATTCACTCTGCAGATGTCGGGACTCAAATACTTTACAACCGAACCGTCGTGCAGCTTGGGTTATGTGCATTCCGCTCGGGGCTCATCAAGGAAGCTCAGGCTACCCTTCAAGAGATCTTCACTACCCAGCGTGTCAAGGAACTCCTCGCACAGGGTGTTCATCAACAGCGCTTCCAAGCCCTCACGCCAGAGCAAGAAAAGGCTGAGAAGCAACGCCAACTACCTTTCCATATGCATATCAACACGGAGTTGCTCGAAGCTGCCTTTTTGGTGTCCAGCATGCTGGTCGAAATACCTCTACTTGCTAGCATCGAATCCGAGGAGTTGAAACGTAAAGCGATCTCCAAGCCTTTCCGCCGCCTTCTTGACTTTGCCGATCGCCAAGTTTTCACTGGGCCCCCTGAGAGCACTCGTGACCACATCATGCAGGCGAGCAAAGCTCTTCAGGATGGAGATTGGGAACAATGCCGAGATCTCATTCAAAGCATTAAGATCTGGAGTCTGATGCCAGAGGCTACAGGTGTCAAGGAGATGTTGGCCAAGTAAGTGACCTGATGAGCCTGAGTCCGCCTTCTTTATTGACATTTGCGCCCTCCTATCAAGGCGGATACAGGAACAAGGACTGCGTACCTATCTCTTTACATATGCTCCTCACTACAGCACCCTTTCTATTTCTCTGCTATCCCGCACTTTCTCCCTTCCCATCAATGCAGTGACTTCCATCGTTTCAAAAATGATCTGGAACGAGGAGCTCTCAGCCTCACTCGACCAATCCGGTGATGTCGTTGTGTTTCATCGTATCGAGCTTTCTCGTACGCAGCAGCTGGCGCAAACTGTGGCAGAGAAGCTCGCATCCATGGTCGATCAAAGCGAGAAAGCGTTGGATGCCAAGATGGGTGGCGCAGGTGGCTGGGGTGATAGGACGGATGGCACAAAGGGCGATAAGCGTGGCGAACAAGCTCAAGAACGTCGGGGTCGCGGTGAAAGAACAAGAGGCGCCAGAGGTCAGAAACTTTGTTTTTTTCTTCCTTGAATCTAGACTCAGTTTAATACGACAGGAGGTGCACGGGGTGGTCGTGGTGGTCGCTTCTCACAAGGTCTTGGAAACCAGATGCCTGGCCAGAGAGCACAAGTGGCCGCGTGATCATGTATATAGCTCAGATGTCGTATACTCTTTTCATCTCAACGACAGAAAAAAAATATTGTCTACTATCTTGAAATTGAATCAGGTCAACTGTGCATGTCAACTGTAAGCCATGTCGGAAAATGACGCGACCTATCAAAATTTCAGTGCTTGCCCATGACATTTTTCAGTGCGATCTTCCTTGGATGATTCATAGGATAGGATAGTATGGGGTGGTAGTCGGCTCATACAGCCTTGGGTATCAATCTATTATTAATGTTAACTAGTGCAGATCTAATGTTATATGTCCCAAGCACCGAGATCAATCACCTCTCCCCGCGCGCGGATGGTACAGTGAATGTCGCCGACACAGGGCTCCAACCATCCTCAGCACTACGTTCCTCGCCCCTAATCAGACTAGCAATGCTAGCAGTGTGTCGATGGCTCTTCTTCCCTGTCTCTGATTGACTTTTATTCGGTACTGAGGCAACAGGCCCAGCCAGTGTCTGGCCGGGGTTTGGAGACCTATAAGTGATATCCATCTCCTCATCGGAACTAGCGTCACTGAGCTCGAAAGCCGATGCATTTGTGGGGTCTAGATCGTACGCCTCGTATTTTGACCTCTGATTGGCGAGTACATTAGGTAACGCTAGGGCTGCATCGCCACGGAGGTTGTCGGGGAGGAAGAGATAGAAGAACGCAATTGCAAGACAGGCACCGGACACGACGTCAATGAGATAGTGATGGGTAAGGTACATTGTGGCCCAATATAGCACACCCGTGTATGTCCAAACGTAACGCGTCGTTTGAGGGAAGAAATGAGACATGAATAGTGCCTCGATCGTGGCACAGGCCGCATGGAGGGATGGAAAGGCTCCAAAAACAACAGGAGCGTTTGAAAACCCAACTGTATAAGCGCTAGTCCCCAGAAGATCGTCTATGCGAGCGAGGCCACCAGGCGAACCCTTCATTGTATAATTCGCCGGGGTAAGTCCATGAATGATCTCATACCATGGTGCAGAACAGGGAAAAAGTATCTGAATGACGACGCCTGTAAAATTGAGATAACCAAAAGTGCGAGCCCACAGGTGGAGAGCCTCTTTTGAGCGGAAGAGCCAGAGGAATGCGGCGACAAAGAAGGGGATGCTGAAGTGGCCAACACCGTACGGAAGCCAGGCGAGAATATCGAGAATGGGGTGGGTGAAACGAGTGAGAATATCAGAGATATTGGCGCCGTATAGGACCGATTCGAGAGTTGGGAGAAGAGACACTGAAATATCAGGTCTCCATGGAGTGGGTATAAATCGTGATGAGTAATACGTTATAAGCCACATGAAGACGGGTGTTGCAGGCAGGAAAAATTGGGAAGTGAGAGGTACGAGGAGTGCCAGTGACCACACTGCTGGAATGGCGAGCTTCAAGGGGAAGCCGGGCTCTCGCATAAGATATAACCAGAATGTGGCATTGGCAATGTGGAATAGGTGGATGCTGTCGACCGCGGTGAATTGGTGTTTGCGCAACCGATTGATAGTGACAGAAGGAGACAACGACTTGTCTAGGCGACCGACTGCAGCAAGAAACGCTGGCACGACGGTATTCACTGCCTTCCCTATGCTAGCGGACATCTAAAGAAATCAATAAGCAGTAGAACTAAATTAATCCTTTCCAACTACGCACGCTTGTAAAAACCACTGCTTACCACTCGCCGTATCACCGTACTGGATCGGTTTAGAAATGAGGATCAGGAGAGGAAGAACAAATGCCCGTCGTGGGAATCATGCATTTTTGATAGTCTGTCTCGGCTCACAACGGGAACAGGCATTTTCAACAATACAAAGTGGTACATCATGGAATATAATTAAAAGAAGTCGTATACAAAGACTTAAAGTGGAAATGCAATGCCGATATTTACTACTGGAAAGGGGTTAAGGCCTGTCCTCAGATCTCAAGCCCAACAAGTACATAGGCAGGATCGACTTGGAAGACAGGCTTGGTGACAACAGTTCCTCCAACGTACATGAGAGAATGCAACAAGGCGCCCAGATTGGGCGAGACGCGCTCCAAGATAATTACAAGTGCGGAACATCCAAGTCTCTCGTCGGCTAGGTCCAAGAGGGCCACGATACTAATAGCAACGTCAGCTCGATTCATGTGCATCGGGTCAGAAAGTTTCACCTTTCTCGAAAGCTGACGGACTCGGCGCTCTTGCCGTCAACGTAAAGAGTCTTTGGTTTTCCGGGTAACTCAAGGACAACTCCATCAAATGCCGCACTCAGGTTCGAAGCAGCAATGGAAACTCTTCTGGCATACGGCAGCGCCTGGAGACCTTCATGCGGGAACAAGTTCATCAGAAAATCGAGTGCATCCCTCTCCTGAATCTTGCTGACGGGAGCGGGTGAGAGCTTGGGTCCCAGGCCGTCAAAATCGCTGTCGTTTCCATCATCAGGGGTCAAGGGCGGCGTCGAGAGTTCAGAAGCAGATCGAGTTGGAATCGCACGAGGTAGGGTGACCGGTCGGGGATAGGAGAAAGGATTGCACCAAGTGTTGGTGTTTGCAGAGTATGATTGATTTGATTTAGACAATGGATGCTGAATTTCAGAAGAGAAAAAAGAAGTGTTGGTATTGGAATGAGTACGCGCCGAACTGCCTGTCACACAGTCCGACGACCCTCGGTCTGGAGGGCATTTTGATTTCGGGGTGTCAAAAACGCCACTGAAAAAGCGTCAATGAATAAATAAACAGCTGCAGTATCAGAAAGAGCCTACCCCGGGTCCGCCAGAGAAGGTAGTAGAATAATAGTACATGTCGTCGGTGCCCTGGAGATGGCACACAGCAAGCACACTGGCCTCGGTGTCGAAAGGAAGAGAAGCCCCATCTCCAACGGTTTGACGACCGTTGCTAGAATAGAAAACGGAGATCAATGTGGAAGGAAACCAGGAGACGGAGAGAACGAACGTGGGGCAAAGACTAGACTTCTTCTGTAGTATATTTGACATTGTATTCAACGACATAAGCTGCCAACTTGATTGATTTGGAGGGGAGCGGTTTGTTATGAGAATTCTAGACACGAATATGAGCGATAGACGACAAGAAGCAAAGTGGGTTCACCTTGGTCAGCAAATAAGACCATACTTCGGCAATCCCCGCAGCGCACGTGCCCGTCATCTGGACATAGCAAATTTGAGTGGACAGGCTCATCACCGCTAGAGACAGCGACCTCAAGACATGTGAGTATCATTCTCCTCCCCAGTTTTGCCTTGGTTCCCTTGCTGGTATGCTGCAGAACCCATGCTGGCCTTTTCTAGACCAGAATCACGCCAGGACGTGCTGGATTGGCGATCGACTGTTTGGATAACCTTTACTGATCTGCGTCTTGTCCACAGTACTCTTTCGTCAAACACACAAGATGGCTGACGCTGCCCCCCGAGGACGTGGTGGTTTTGGACGTGGACGTGGTGAGCGAGGCCGTGGCCGTAGGGGCCCCCGCCGTGGCGGACGCAAGGACGAGGAGAAAGAGTGGTAAGCCACTCCGTCGCTTTTGCCGACATTTGTGCAACCTCAATCCTTAGGGCTCCCGTCACAAAATTGGGTCGTCTCGTGAAGGATGGAAAAATCAAGTCAATCGAGGAAATCTATCTCTTCTCACTCCCTGTCAAGGAATACCAGATTATCGACTTCTTCCTCCCCAAGCTCAAGGACGAGGTCATGAAGATTATGCCGGTGCAGAAACAGACGCGTGCAGGTCAACGTACACGTTTCAAGGCTTTCGTTGCCATCGGTGACTCTGAGGGACATGTTGGTCTTGGTGTCAAGTGCGCTAAGGAAGTCGCTACTGCTATTCGTGGTGCTATCATCCTCGCAAAGCTCTCTGTCATTCCTGTACGAAGAGGTTACTGGGGTGCTGCCCTCGGAGAGCCCCATACTGTGCCTTCCAAGGTTAGCGGCAAGGTTGGCTCGGTCATGTGCCGCCTGATCCCGGCTCCCCGTGGAACTGGTATCGTTGCTGCCCCCGCTTCAAAACGCCTCCTACAACTCGCTGGTGTCGAGGATGTCTACACACAGTCCAAGGGTTCTACGGCGACCATGGGTAACTTCTTGAAAGCTACCTTTGCTGCTGTAGGTGTTTTCACTTATCCCGTCTGGGCCCGACTCACGCTTGTCATATGCAGATCACCAAAACATACGCATTCCTCACACCCGATTTGTGGCGTGAAATTCCCCTTTCCAAATTCCCTTACGATGAGCACAGTGCTCATCTTCAACTCGCGGCGGGTAAGAGGGCATACTAATTAAGACGTATGGAGTTGTCTTTCTCTGTGTATGACCTGCAGAATCATGGATATCATTAATCTGATGAGTTTGACTGGAAGACGTGTGATTTGTATGTATTATAGTGAGTATTTGATCTGGGTGATCTGGTACCGTCCGAGGACTGTTGGAGCAATGTGTCCCTAAGTAACAGTCGCGGACGTGTAGCAGCTGCCTTTGACGGAATGTCAGAGATAACATGGCGTCGACTTTGGGTTGTTTGGTCGCGTGTCGACTTTCTTCTTGCCTTGACCTCTGGTGGCTGCATGCAGTACCAGCTGTGATTTTTGTGCGTATACGCCTTATCTTCATTAGATGCCACATCAATAATTAATGCTGCCCGCAGTTTTTTTTCTTTCCTTGTATACAGGTCATGTCTTCTGCTCGCAACTCCGATTCTCGCCATTCTAAATCCCTCCTCCAATCCCGCTCTTTACGCGATTTTCGTTCTCCTTTGGCCCCGCGATGCCCAGACAAGCCCCGACGTCATGTGTTACAGTCTAATGGCCCACACGTCCGTGAAGCCTACCCATCCGTGTCCATTAGTGAGCCTGCAAGAAGGTAACCACCCCAAATCAAAATTATCTTCTGCTCCTTATTCGGTTTTTGCAGCTTTTCGCCCCGTTCTTCCATCCAGGCATCACCCTCCATTGCTGCTCCAAGGATGGATATCGTGGGAGTAGCCTCGTCGCCTGCCTCTTCATACGAGAGTTCTCCCTGTCTCACTAATATACGCCCTTCTATCTCGCTTAGTAGCACAGGCATCCACGAACTGAGAAACCCACCAGTGGATCCTCGTAGGCATAGGCGATTATGTAGCGACTTTGGACTCACTCGCAAAGCTAAAGCTTCGCCCATACCAGACATCTCAAGTCTGGCGTCGACACCTCTTGCAACATACACAGAAACAGACTCAGATTCAGAGTCAATTGATCAGTCGTTGGATTACTCCTTTCCCGAGCCACCCCCAATCAGCGAGACATTACATCTGCGACGTATGCATAGTTCTCCTATGTTTGATTTGGAAGAAACACACCAGGCGACGGATGTTCTCAGAAAGCGCTGGGGAGTCGCGATTCCAGTTTTTAAACCGGAAGGTAACGAGGTTGATCCTCGTTTCACCTCCAATCTTGAGGGTCTCAACATGCCACGTTTAAATATAAATAGAGTCAGTGGCGAAAATGTCTCCCGAAATCGTTCTGGCCAGCAGCGCCCGCTGTTTGCTCCGCCGTTTCTTCCGAAAGCAGGCAAAAATAATTCCTGGAAACGCGCAACCACTACAACAATCCCTCATGCAACAATCCCTCATGCAACAATCCCTCATGCAGGGCAATCAGAAGCGGCTTCTATTTCCTTGACGCGATCCGCATCTTCCGTCGTACTGAGAGAAGACTTTCACATCAAGGCTCCTGTTGGCCCTATGGTGCAAAGACGCTTTGGTATCTTGCCTCCGGAGCTCACACAGTCCATCGACCGCTTGGATCTAAGCATCGAAAAATTGAAGACGCATAATCCATATCAGCCCCCGAGTCTCGGTAGTGCTGCTGTCCTTGAGGAAAATCGGAAGAAACCTGAGTTTCGTATGTCACTAAGCACGCCATCACTTGCCAGCGCGGGGCGCAAGAAGCCAGAGCCTCCCCCTTACCTCCCCCTCTCAAGGTCTGTAGCAGGCCCTAAACATTCATCAATCTCTGCTCCGCTCAAGGCATCTCCTGACTGTCGAGCCACCCGGCAACAGCCTTTTGTCCCGCTACCTACCCATCAATCAGACCGGCGAACACCTAAGTCATTCATGGATATTACGCCTGAACGAGAGGAGGAACGGGGACCGCGTTCACGGGTGCGCAAATTTCTGGCGCGGGCAAGTATCGGCATGTTTAGCTGGGGAAAGAATGTGAGTAGGATGAAGAGTATCTCGAAATGAGCTGAGGTGAATTTTTTCATGCTGGACATCATTTGAACGCTTTCAGTCGACTTTACATCTACTTTCGTTTTGTAGGATTTGAGGAAAAAATGTAAAACTTGCGAGCCTGGTGTTTGCACATGCAAGGAAATGTGTATCGTTGACGAGCTTTATCAGAATTCAAGTCGATATTGACAAACCAAAAAAATGGTGAATAAATGCATGAGCGCACGGGATTGAAGAAGATGTCAAGAAGATTGAATAAACAATGTGCATTCAAATACAGTATTGCCAACTTGGTAAGTTGACTCTAAATAGAACAATCCATCCATCAATTACTCTGGCGGGACGTAACGAGATACAAACAATGGGCATTGACTGCCCTCTTTGTACTTGCCAGACACATATGGCCGCGTCACCAGACTTGTCAATTGTCATTAAACAAGGGTCTTGAGTAGCAGCGAAAGATACATACACATTTGCTTTGAATATCTTCTCGTCGGTGGCTTTGAAGACGAAACTTGTAATCAAAATATACAAAAACGTTTTGAATTCAATCAGCGAGAACCGCATGCCGATGCACGACTGCAGGGTTCGATCATTCAAATTTATGCCTAAATGAAGCGTAAAAACACCTACTCGAGGGCCAGCGGAGAAGGTCAAGATATTCGGAAAGAGTCCAGGTAACTGTGCTGCTGTCTCCGGGAGGTTATCCCAACGATCTGGACTGATACGCTTCAAGTCAATACTGACCAATACCCGGTAATCGTGAGGAGGAACAACATACCGGAATTCCCAAGCATCTTCGCCCCAAATTCCCTTGTCTAGGTTAAACCCCTCGATTGCCACATGAACGAAACTTCCCTTGGGTACGGTCACGCTTTGCCTGCCTTCATCAATCGTACCATCTCGTCTGTGTACAGGATATGACGTTGGGACCTCATCATCCTGCGTAGCAACTCGTATGGATGAATGAACAGGTGGCACAAGTCGCAGTGATTCCCGGCAGACGTTATTAAGAAATGGCAAGTTCGCGATGTTATCGTATAAAGATTGTACCTCATCCTCAGTCAAACTCGCTAAATTGCCCGCGGAAGAAGGTGCGATTGACAAAAGTTCTTCACGTAAACGTGTCTGTGTTTCAGGGTGATGCGCCAACATCAGTAAAGTCCAAGTCACGCTAAGGGATGTGGTGTCGGAGCCAGCAAACATGAAAGTATTTATGTTATCAAGTATATCCTCATCGGATATGCGATGCTCTGGAGGAAGGTCGATTGAGGCATTGGACTTCACTAGGAACAACTTAAGTTCAAAACTCCCCTGACAAACATACAACTTACTGAGTAGACTTAGGAGGTCCTTCCCAAGGAAAGGTGATCCACTTTTTTCAGTCTCTTGTAACTTCCGTTTATTCTCTTCAATCAGTTGGCTTGCCACTCGATAAATAGTCTTCTGGGATCGCTCTACAATACGTATGCTCTTGTCAGGCTGTGAACAAACAACGTTTAATCAAAAGGGTGCTACGTCAACAAGATATGACTACTCACGAATATGCGACTTATATATGGAAAATATATGTTGAAGAGAGTCCTTAAAGCGTTGCCCTGTGAGATTGCGACCTCGAACATATCGGTGTACGCGCAGAAAAGTTCGTTTGTTTCATCTTTAATAGCATTAAACTCGTAGCCAAATCCTGTTCACCTTGAGGTCAACGCCTGTACTTGCGATGGCTATAACTCGTTTACCTGCAGACCCAATGACGTCAAACGTCGCTCGGCTTACCCAGTGACAAACATCAATCCTCATAGTCTCGTCTGAAGGTTTCTCGTGGTCATTGGAAGCCATTACGATCATGTTCGACCATCGTTCCTTTAGTTCTCCGCCCTTCCTGAACACAATTGGCACCAAGGCGCGCAGGTTTTGCATAGAAAATGCAGGTGTAGCAATTCTTCGTTGTCTTTTATGAACTTGGCCTTCTGCTGAGAGCATGCCACAGCCAATAAGGCTTGTTAGGAGCCTTCTGGATTGCCACGGTTTTTCATAAATGATCGAATTCTTAAGCACATGAGCTACAGAGACTGGATCAAGGGTCAAAAGACGCTCATCCCACTGAGGGCAGGGCTTTCAAAAGAGCTCTTGTAAAACGATAGGCAGAACATACCGGTCCAACACCTCGAATCCTGAATGAACGACCATACTTCTGGATGTACGTTTCGTGTGCTTTAGGTGAGACTGAAGGCCTAAGTCGGAGAGTAAGGACAATGCAGTGAAAATTTCTCTTAACGTACTCTAGTACAGCATAGAGGTGATTCTTGAACCACCCACTGACCGGTGGTCCAGCAATTTGATGGAGAGGATTCCATCGAACCTTGATGAGATTCACAAATATGATGTATAACAGAGAGAAGACGGCAAAAGCCAGCACACTGTTCAAGATATAAGCTGCAGACATGGTGACTCGTGGATAAGCGGCGTTGGGGCCCCCGACGCAGCCATTATAACAAGAGAGGAAAACAATAGAAAATCAATGTGCGGATTCAAAAACGGTCACGTGAAACACCGGTTGTGAAAAGCAAAAACAATAGACTCAAAATAGACTCAGTCAACGCTGGCTTCGGATTTAGGGGTTCATCCCGACACAGAAAAACTTTGCATTTCATGGTCTGTGCAGTGAGACACAGTTCTTGCGAACCTTTGAGCATACAACACGCATTCGGCATCACTCATGCTAGTGTTTTCCTGTCTCAGATTTCTTAGATTTCTTCTGCTACGGAATACATCTTTATAAAGCGTTCAACCGTAGATCTTTTCTGCGCCATGCTGGAATCAGCGGAATGGTTGTCCCAGGGTCGTTTCGGTGCACGCTGAACTTGGTTTACTAACTTCGAATAATACGAAGGTTCGGGTATAGGGGGTAAGGGAAAATCACAAAGATCAATAGAGACACTGCTCGCAGAAGATTCAGCTGTATATATACTTGAATCACTTGGTCGTGTCAACATCAGGAAAGGGACCGGGGGCTGAAGATGCTTTTCGTCGTCCCGAGTCCAGCCATCCATGGCTGGAGTTGAGGAGGAACTCGAAAAAGACGCCATCGTACCATGAGAATTTTCTCTGACGATAGAAGACCAAGAAGGTGTCGTAGTGCATCCCGAGAGACTGGCCTTACTAGGCATTGATTCGCTGAGCGAAAACAATGGGGCAAAGTTCAAGTCATCCAAGGGCGTTAGATTAGGTGGAGCTTCCGAGATAACAAAAGTAGGCAGTATGCCCGGATTTGCGATATCGCCGGAAGACGAAGTGCGCCTGCAAGCGACCAGAATTCCCTTCTTCAACTCGAGGCTCTGTGCATGTGCACGTCGAACTTCGTAGACCACACTTTCCATCTCTTCGGGCACCTCGTCAAGGCCACTATTGCTACTCTCAAGGGAAGTCATCGAAGAACCAGGACTGGAGACAGAGAAGATATTGCTACAGTCAGAATGGGCGGCGGTCGTCGCTTGCGAGGATGCAGATGCATCAGAGCATTGTCTCGGTCGATTGGAGGAAGTTGAGATATCCTTGGCGAGATTGCCTATACTAGGCCGAAGGACATCAAGAATCAACGGATTCTCAAGATACTTCAAAGCTGAAAGATCTTCGTCTCCAGAAGTGACTGGATAAGAAACAGAAGTCGCATAAAATCCCGAGTCATCCGCGGTCTCACGAAGTGCCCGAGTTAATGCCAGAGTGATGTCATGTTCTTCATATTCAAACCTGTTCCTAAAGCTGTCGTCTTCAGAAACAGCCGGCAAACGAGAAGTGGGTGTTGAAGAAGCTAGTGATACTACTGCCGGAAAAGAAGACGGTGGACCGTTGGGCGGGGTAGAGTAACGTCCTTCGAATCTCTCATCGAGACCCTCAACATACACAAGGCGAGTTGGTGTTCCCCAGGCAGGATCGTCAAATTCATCTCCCATAACAAGGGCGCCTTTGTCGTCCGCACCAGGTTTGCTCTTTTTGACTTGCCGTTGACCACGACCACCACAGCAGAGAAGCCGTCGAATCTTCTTGATGATGATCGAGCGCATCATCAAGGTTGCTATACCAGCGACGACAATCATCAAAGCCACCAAGGAAATTAAGATGAGCTCTGTAACGGAAAGATGGCCAAATCGAGAAGTGTGTGATTGTGAAGTCATTGGATGGGGAACGATCTTGGCATGGAGAGGAATCGTCGGCGTGTATGGTTCGTTGAATTGTCTTGACGAGAATGCTGTCTCTTCTCGGTTTTGACGACGCCAGAGCTTCAGTGTCGACCGTTGCCGATGTAATCTATATGCTTTCTGGAAAGATCCTGCATCAGGTTTTGCATTTTTCGAAATCGCAGCCTCTTCCACGACGTTCTGAAGAGTGGGTGCCATAGATAGAAAAAAGAGACAAAGGACTTGAATTTGACGAAAGGCTACAGTCTTGGATTATATTACAAGCGGCTGACGGGCCTCAAGCTCTCACCGTGAAATATGAGGCTGACCACAAGTGTGCACATAGTAAATACCTTGATGTTTCTGAGCGTGAAGCGACAAGTGAGTTTATGAAGAGCACAGGACTTCAAGACATGAAAATGTAGATTAACTGTTCACCCAGTCGGTAGTTGTCGTAGGCAGGCAACTTGAAGAAAAAGAGACATAATCGGAAAAAGTTTTGGAGTCTACTACATATGCCTGGAACAGCAGCTTGCGTTACTTTACCGCATTTGACAGTGTACTGTGTAGAAGAGAGCTTCTCAGAAAGTCAAGACAGGACCAGATGCCTTTGGCGAGCTTATCAGCGACGGCGTCACGCCACGACCACGTGAAAATGTTCCGTTGCACGAGGATTCAGGGAGAAAAATTCGAGAACCTATGGAAACCTACATATCACCAAAGGCATGTAGATTGCACAGCTGTGCAAATAAAATAACGATAAGACCTTACAAAAAACAAATCATATGCATATGCGCACAAGATGAAGACTATTGCTGACAGAAAACATTCAAGTAGGTAGGGAGCAGTAGGTGGAATCGGAGAGGTCCAGGTCGGTACTACATACATTGTGGCAATTTCTCACGTACATGTTTAATGATGGATACAATAATGCGTGGTACTGAGACTCTAATGTCTCTAGACTAGTACAAAGACAGTCCAAGGTGCTTCTGACAGGTTGAACGCAGTGATGATGTGCAAAATCGAACTTTACTGAACTGGATCAGCAAATTTTTGACGAATCGTCTCTAGTTCCTCATGCATCCTCTCGTAGTCACCACTCAGCTTCTTTAAATCTTCCGCATCCATCAACTCCCCATCACAGTCAGAGTCCGTAACCGACCCAGTGTCCGCATGACGCAACATTGAATCAATCCTCGACTTCTGAGCAAGCAAAGTCGTCAGAGCCGCCATACACTGACCATACGTTGCAGTATAGCGCATGCGTAAACCTGCATGGTCAGTCGGCAAAGGTCGTGGTTCTCGCTCATGGCGACGGGAATGGAAAGCCTTGTGATTGTTGGTCTCGGCCGCGGGTGATGACGCCCTGGTTATCCGCCGTGTTTTCTTGCTCTGACCTTCGTCCTCTGATGATGTATATATTGGTGATCCGCGGCGACGTTTTCCGCTCATTTTACCTTCGCTGCGACCACGGGCCTCAACAGAATGAGCGGACGATGTACTCTCTAGTAATGGAGTCTTGCTCATATTGCCATTGCTAGTCGTAGTAAGACATGAAGAACCGTTTGCCTTCTTGTTGATTTTTGGCAAAGGTATAATCGAAGGTGGAGGAGTTCGTTCCTTGCGGGCATTTTGACGAGAAGGTGCTATATCCGGTTTCTTAGGGAGGGAAAACTCTGTAGAGCGCACATCTTTGGAAGATGGTGCCGCAGCGACCGGCCTATCCAATTTACGCTTCTTCTGAGGAGCTGATAAACTTGTCGAAGCATCCGAATCGTAACTATCTCGAGGTCCTTGTCTACGTTTGACTATGGGCACTTCAGCATCGCGCCTTTCTTCTTGTCTGATAGCTGGTTTAGGCCTGGATTCTCTGTCCCTCTCGGATTCCGAGCCAAAGCCAGCATCCAATCCTCGCATCTTCTTTGGACGTTGAACAGTAGTTGCACTGCTGTTAATTTTCTCTTTTTGATTCGATTGCGACGCCGCTGTAGTATTGAAAGGTAGTGAATGGCGAGGTGGCTTGGTGCCTTTCTCCGATACGTGACGAGAAGCTTCCGCGACAGAGCTGGAGTCTTGAACACTCGATTTCCCAACTTGAAAACCGGACCCTGGTACCTTTTTCGCTGTAAGAGCTGACTTTGTTGTTGTGGAACTTCGGGTGGCTTTTGAACTCTCGTCCCTCATGGATATCTCGGCATTCGGGTCAAACTTCGTTTTTGACTTCTTTATCTCACTCAATGACGTCCCAGAATCTAGTTTTTCTCGCTGTCGAGCGTCGCCTGGAGACATGGTAATAGTCGTTTTTTCCGCAGCGACATTGGTATCCGCCGATCGATACGCGAAAGGACTCCACTCCGGATCCTTCTCACTGTAGCCTAAGCTGGCGAGCTTCATCCGGCCCGTCCTCGACAGTTGTAATCGTTCCTGGGTGTTCAAACCGGGCCATTCCAGGGGGCGCACATGCAACCACGATTGTGCTTTCAAGCACCATATCTTGCTTCCTACATCCTCACCTTTCTTGAGAGGGGATGTTGGCTCACCGACCTGGATATATCGACAATCAATAATAGAAACATATAGAGGCATCGTTGTATAAAGCCCACTTCTTCCATTAGCTCAATAATGTGACGCCGGATTGATGGATCGTCACCGGACACCAATTTCACGATCGTATCTCGGTTACGTTTTCCGAAAGCCATACAACGAATAAGTCGGTTGAAAAGACCCGACATAGGTGCAGATGCTGAAAATGGTTTCGTAGGTGGCGGAGGAGCGGGAGACGGAACACGTGCAGAGGACGTAGATACGCCAAGTTTTGTTTGGTCGGAAGAGCGAATGGCATTGCGAGCTTTCTTTTTTGTGATCTTGGCGGGTGGGATGGGTGGGGCCTCCATGAACTGTGTTTGTCGGACATTTCGTTGCTTGGCAGCCTCACGAGTTTTCTCGCGTATCTTGTCCTTGAGATCGTCTCCAATTTCATTATGTTCTATGAATAGTTTTTCGGCAACATTGGCGTATAGCTTGAGGCTGTTGTTGCTTCTTGGAACACGGAGGTATATCTCGTGGGGCGTTTCTTCTTTTTGCATGCGCATTGGGTAAAAGGTACCATCGATATGTATACCCTATCGAAATGAGGAAATAGATAGACGTGTTCGCAGGATCTCTCACGGGAGTAGTTCCAAGGTCTACGGAAACCTTTTCTTTCTCGTTCATAACAGAGGTCAAGGCATCTATGGTGGCAGACGACAAGCGAACGAGCATGGCAACTTTTGGCTTGACGGGCTCGGTTCCACCAGGAGAAATGAGGGGCCCGAGGGAGAGGGTTGCCTCTGGGAGGGGCATGGCTGAAAGATGGGGGTTGCTGATGCTGACCCCTTGTTGCGACAGTCAACGCACTGTTTGGGTCTATTGTGCATTGGCCTTGAAATGGACTGCTTAAGTTTGCCTCTATAACGTTTTTCCGCGAACTCAGTTTTCGCTGTAATCTAAGATTCATGTCTTGTGGCCCTCAATACTAATAACTTATCTATGATCGACCCTTGCTTCGCAGTCTGCAGTTGTCCGATATTCTAGTCCCCGCACGTTCGTCAGTTGGTCCTCGTGCGTAGTTAACCTACTCACGTTGGCGCGAACTACGTGGTCATTTTGTTGCTGAGCACAATCTTATTCATGTTCCATGAACTCTAGCTCAACTATCACGTTTGTTGTTTGCTATATATACTATCAGTTACCTGTAGTTCGGAGTACCCTTCGAGTCGGACGAAAAAAAGTTCTGCCGCAACCAGCCATTGTTAGCACACAAAACTTGTTATACAGATAGATGGATGGTACCTAACGTGTTTCCAACTTTGTAGAAGCTCAGAGAAGGTCTTGTTGTTGAGTCCCTTGGTGGAGGATGGTCAACTCGATTGTCACGCCTGCCGATTCAGCCGCAAGGCGGAGTTCGAAATTTCCAACGCGTCCAAATCCAACGCGAATGCTCCAACATCATTCGAAGACGACACTAACGACAATCAATCCATTGATGAGCCCACCATGTACAGTAACCTATCTACTTTTGCTGCCCCACCTACTACCGACTATATTGAAACCTGTGGACCATATTCATCCTACAGTGCTGTACCATGTTACCAACCGAGTTCATCATATCAGAATTGATTCATTTATGCTGTATACTTACTTACAGAATACATACATACTTAGTATTTTTAGTAGTACTTACTTACAGTATCTTGTCTTGGATTTTGCGATGCGTGACCGGAGTTTGAAATAAGCGTCTTACAAAGATGTGACATTTATGTGACATCCGACTCGAAGGGTACTCCGAACTACAGGTAACTGATAGTATAGCAAACAACAAACGTGATACAGAGAACAATATTCTTTCGGCAAAACAATATAAAAATAATCCAATTAATCTCAAAATTTTATTTGAATGGTTTTGTCAAAATAATAGAAAAATATTGTAACTGAACAGCACCTTCAGCATCAAGAGGAGCCGTCAAAATGCAGATAACAACTCTGTTTGTTCTCACCAATGTTGAACTGTACTTTCCTTGGTGCTGTTTGAGTTTTTGCTGGCAGCTGAGTAAGTTCAGTTACAATATTTTTTCTCTGGTTTTGACAAAAATATCCAGATAAGTAAAATTTAAAAATCATGAGATTATTTTTACTGTGTTTGTTCATTGTTTTGCAAAAGAATGTTAATCCCTGCACCCACTGTATATATATGCCTTTATACAAAAGGTCCATCGTCCCGGATATCCAAGTCTACTTTCGGTTGAGATTTTGATACCATGTTTCGCTTGGAGCTCGTTGATATCTCGCGCTCAGCTGCTATTCTCACAGCAGTCATTCTTGCCGGTGCCATTCTCACCCAGGTTTTACGCCCACAACTGCGATTCATCTGGTATTGCTTCATCCGACCCCTCGGCGCAACTGACCAAAAAGATCGGTTGGACAAGGTAACACTCAGTTTGTCATTCTGAACTTGGGTTTTCAATACCTTATAGTTTTATGAAGGCCAGGCCGACATCTACGACACGACTCGTAATGGTCTCCTACGTGGCCGGAACACCATGCTAAGCCTCTCTGCCAGTCATCTGTGCTCTTTGCGCGCCTCTAATCCACAAAAGCGTCTGGTTTGGGTCGATATCGGTGGCGGAACAGGTCCATCATCCTCAATACCTAAATCTACGTCTTCCTAACCTCGGCTTCTTATCTCAGGGTATAACATTGAGCTCATGGACAAACATATCCCTATTAAGTCCTTTGATGCTGTATACCTTATAGACCTCTGTGAGCCATTGCTCCAGGTCGCCAGAAAACGGTTTGCTGCCAGAGGATGGTCCAATGTGATTGTCTTATGCCAGGATGCAAGCCAGTTCACTCTTCCCGAATGGAAAAATGGGAAGGATCCCAAAGGAAGCGTTGGGTTTATTACAATGAGCTATTCCCTGTCCATGGTACGTCACCGAGTTGAAATTCGACTGAATCATACCAACTACATGAATGTCAGATCCCTAACTATTATTCCCTCTTGGATCGCATCGACTATGTCCTTGCACCTGATGACGGACTAGTCGGAGTAGTAGATTTCTACACCGCTGGAAAGCAGCCTTCCCTCCATGAGAAGGCCATCGGGGGCAATCACAAGGAATGTGGTTGGCTTTCTCGTTGGTTCTGGCAGATCTGGTTTGACTTTGATCATGTCATGAGTTTCACTAGACCCTACTATGCTTTCTTTACTGATTTGTATTAGGTTTCTCTAAGCCCTGCTCGCAGATCCTACCTCGAGTACAAATTCGGTACCGTGAGTCATCCCTGCGCCTTGGGTGAAGAAGCCTAAAGTGTGTGAATAATGATAGGTAAAGAATTACAACGGCCGCAATCAATTTATCATCCCGTTCATCGTGCGAATGTGTGTACAGGCTGTTCTTTTCCCTGTTTGTGCTCAACACTGTACCTAGCCCATATTACATTTGGCTTGGCCGTTCCCGCTTCTGTGATGTTAGCCAAGCCTGCCACGCATTCGAAGTAGAGGGTGGTAACCTCATCGGAAATCGCTCCCCAATGTTATTGCATGACGGAGGGCTCGGAGACTCTGTCCCCCCGCTAGAAATTGGCGAGCCCGCTATCGACGTCGAAGAGGGGAATAAAAGCGGGTCCGTGGTTATTGAGATCGCACCGCCATTGAGCACATCCCACTATCAAGTCAGCAAGGTATGTGTCCCGTCTGTACTTCTCGTGCTTTTTTCCTACACATCCATCTATATCTAGACCTGGCGCTTACCGTACTATGAACAACCTTTTCACAAGGACTTCAGGACCTACATCTATTCTTTCACATGGGTAAAGGCTCAAATCCATGGATGCTTCGGTTGTACTGACAAAGAAACAGGAAGATCCATTTGAAGATATGAAATACCTTGATCTATCGAAGAACGATTCTATGTTCGTCATCACCTCCGGCGGTGACAACGCCCTTCACTACGCTATTGAGGCGCAACCCCAACGCGTGAGTTTATTTCTCTTGATATGACTCTGTCTAATCTAGAAAACTAGATCCATTGTGTTGACATGAACCCTTGGTTAGTAGTGACACTTTCACAACATCTTACTCGGATGATTTTGTCTGAATATCCAAAAGCCAAGGCCACATCGCTGAACTCAAACTTGCAGCCATCCAAAGCCTCTCTTATGATGAATTCTTTACTCTTTTCGGCACTGGGCGTCACCCCCACTTCCGCAAACTCCTTGACTCTAAACTCGCCCCTCATCTCTCCTCCGGTGCATACCAATTCTGGCGGCTCAATGATGGCGCCTTCTCATCTGCTTTCTACATGCGCGGGTACAGCGGATGGGCACTTCGCATCGTGCACATCATATTCACTGTCGCAGGTGTCTCTAAATATGCTCGTCAACTATGCGAGTGTGACACTATTGAAGCACAGGTGAACATATGGCAGGCAAAGCTTAGACCTGTTCTACTGAATCCAGTCGTGGTTGCACTTCTTAGGAACCCTATGTTCTGCTGGAATGCCCTTGGTGTTCCGTTGAACCAACGCAGGATGCTTCTAGAAGAGGGTTCGATTTATGATTTCATCTGCCATGCATTGGACCCTCTTATTTCGACATATCTACTCAAGACGGATAACTACTTCTATCTATTGGTATCTGTCTCTTCTTCTATTGGATTTCCTTTTTTCTGATTTACGCTGATCAGGCTCTCCTCGGACATTATAGTCCAGCCTGCTGCCCCAACTATCTCACCCTCCGGGGCTTCAACGCTCTCAAGTCCAACAAGGATGGTTGCCTAGATTCTTTTCGCCTTCACACCGATTCTATCGTAAAGTTCGTTCTCTGCATTCCTCCCCTGCACAAAAATCTCACGATGGATATCTTCAACAGCGTCCTCCGAGGACTTGTGAAAAACTCTCTGACTCGGGCGCTAATCATGGATCATTTGGACTGGTTCGATCCGGGCTCTCAAGATGTTGTTGAAGAGGTCGCAGAATTCCATCGTGTACTCGCGGCAGGCGGGATGATCTTCTGGCGCTCCGCATCAAGAAGGCCATGGTACAACGAAATGTAAACCAAAGCTTACTTGATTGCCGTCTATCGTTTGTGTATTCATTGTCTCAATTAGTTTCAGCAAAGCTGGATTTGTCGTTACACCAGTTGCAATTCGTGACGGCTCCCGCGCCATCGACAGGGTCAACATGTGAGTCAATTCTTGTTCGTCATGCAGCATTTACTCATTAATCTTAGGTATGCTTCATTTTGGCGCGCCGTCAAATGTTCATGACAACTGCGTGATATCCCGAATACCAGTCATTAGCAGTTACAATTACAAGTTCACATGTTCTTCTAGATAGGCGACAAATTTGTCCGCGATGCTTTTTTCGTCCCAATTGACAGTGCCCTTCTCTATCGTTCCGAGTGTGATGGCCTTCTTGTGTACCGTCACGAATTGACGTTTGAGCCTTTGTAGTTGAGACAGTGTAATATTATGGATAGGAAGCGTAATGGAAACTTTCAGCATTCCAGATGGCGTAGAAATGGACAGGCTTTGCTGTCCTCCAAGTCCTGCTTGATCAGCCATGACGGCCGAGACAATAGCAGCGGTTGTCTGTTCTAGAGCCTGCAACGCGTCCGTAGGTGCTTTGACCACCTGGGGTATTGTCAGCAACATGGTGGGTTTGTGATGTGTGTAAACATACAGATAGAGTGCCAGAATTCGGGGGTTTGATGTTTCCCTTCGTGAGTGCAGTCCAAATTTGGGACATTGGCGGTGCACTCTCGTCCCATAGAACAGTGAATAAGGGTGAATCCCACCGGACCATGGATGATGGTTCTTCGTATCTGAACAACAAGTTTTCAAGACTGCGGGTCGTGAGAGACGATCTTTTGAAGGTAATGCGAAGAAACACACGTTTCCGGCGCATATGCGTGTCCATCTTGCCGCGTCGCGTTCCATTCCCTACACTGCTCCTTGAGCGCTACGACGTGAACCTGCCACACATACCAAGGTCAGAATCACTCGACAATCCGAAACTGAAACGTACAGTACAAACACGCAACTTCATCTCCCGCGCGGCGCAGTACATCTGATACCGAAAACCTTTAATGTAGTTCAATCCATCGACGATAAGGATTGTGTCAAGCGCCATGTGGCGTTGCACTGCCGTAAAGAGTGTGCCACGGGCGGGCTTCTCAGAGCGACTGTCTGATAACCATTCATTGAGAATTTTTACGACAAGACGTTCTCGAGCATAATCACCATTATAAGAGCTGCGATTGAGATTAAGGACATCATCGGAAAGAACGACAACCTTTGATATTGGTCCTTGGTAATTTTCGTCTTTGAGGAAGTCGTCGAGGGCTACACGTATCTGTTCTGCCCTCTTCGTCTTACCACAGCAAGGAAAACCAGAGATCGTCACGAGTGCCATGAAGAAGTTGGACAATGTCTGCTTAATATGAATTTCATTCAAAAAAGATAGGTTCAATTCCAGTTTGTTCAATGCATAAATTTTATTGCCATCATTTATATAGATCTATGAAAAGATACTGTAACAATGCAAAGCATTGTAAAAGGGAGCCAAAAATTACTGAAAGCCGAAGCTAACAGATGGGTTCGGATGTATAATTTGCAATCAGCAAAAAACTGTGTCTCGGTAAAAACCTCACTGACGACAGTACATGCCCGAGCACAAGAGATGGGGAATCAAGCAGGTGAGAGCTGGGTTATATAGGGACGGGTATGCGCACGGACCATCAGGTCTCGTGAACAAAACTGCCAAAAGTGACAGATAAAGTCGTGATCATTTGTTTTCTTGATGTAACTACAAACAGAAGCGACTCGTGTATGTTCGATCCTTTGATGAGGATACAGTGACCGGGTGTTCTTGCGGATAGTCAACAAGAGACTGTGTAGTGCAGTTGCTATGGTGTCGTTGTCCTAGTGCTGGATAATGAAACGTTATGAAACCAAGAGTTAATCAGGATGTGACAGCGTGACATGGGCGGTAGTTTTGGAGTCTGGACCTGAACGATTTCGCAGCGAGACACGTTGACGCCCGTCACCACCGACGTTCTTTCCTTCATTTCTTGTCGTTATCTACTATCCAGGCGCTCAGCGAGTTGCCTCCTATCCCATATATCTTTTTCTCTACTGGGCGGGTCGTCCATTTAGTGGTTCCTTCGCGTCCCTATGTTGGTAAACCAGCGTGATGTTCAACAGCCTCAATCCCCTGTCCAACAGGACATCGCCTATTCGACCGTGCCAGAGGCCACCGTCCTGGAGGATCGTCTGTGTCCAGGATGCAAAAAGCCGGCTGTAAATGAAAAGGGTGGTTTGGTTGTTGCTTTCGGGTGCGTTGATCTCATCACGGGCACGTCCCCCATTTCGCGGCTGTATCTTCATCATGCGTCGTCTATCTAGACAATCCTTTTTTCACGTTGATTGCTTCAAATGTGCGAAATGTGGTGACAAAGTTACAGCTGATACCAATCTTCTTCTACTCTCGGATGGATCCCCAATTTGCACAAATTGCACATACAGCTGTAATGTCTGTCGGTTACCTATCTTGGATGAAGCTATTATGACTGGCCACGACTCGTATCACGCCCACTGTTTCAAATGCAAAGTCTGCAAGTCTCGCATAGATGACCTTGTCTTCGCCAAGACCAGTCAGGGCGTATACTGCATGAATTGTCACAACGAACGAATGGCTAAAATCAGGAATCATGTGCAAAAGAAGGCTGAAAGGGAGAGAGAGAAGAGGGCGGGTGTAAGTGGTCCGACGAGTTCCCGTGGACGGAGAGCTCGGGATCATGCAGGGAACAATGGTGTACGCCTCCACTCTTCCTTGATGCCCGTTAACTTTTAACCTATTCAAATCTTTACCTTTTCAATCTTTAGGGCCTTGATTCTCCGATAAATTCACGACCCTCCAGTTCTCGCGACCAGGACACTACCCAATCTATTCGACCACCTAATGACTCGTATGTCAGCGATGCGTCTGTTGCTCTCCCTCAAGCGCAATCGCCGTCGTCGTCTTCATCATCATCTTACCCCACTCCTTCATCGGCTTACCCCTCTCAGTCCATTTCCGTGACAGTCGCTCCTCCTGACGCACCCGATCATCCGTACCTTGCCATCTCGAGCGCTACATCGGAACCTGAACGTCCAAACCCAGTTAAGCAGAGGATACTACCTATACCCGGTGTTACCCAGGACTTTTCGGGGGAGGAACGGCGACGTAGCTATGACGATGGAGTTCGTCCCCTAAATGTTCTTTTTGGAAGGGAGAATGCCATCCATAAGCCAATTGATGGGCATGTCGTATCGAATGGCTTGGCAGCGCCCCCGTCTAGACGAGACAAACGTCGGTCGATCAACCCTGGGCTATCCTTGCCTGAATTGAATGTACGCACTTCAGCCCAGCCCTCAATCTCCTCGCTTTCGTCTCCCTCGAATTCCCTCCCCGTCACTCTTCAAGTCGACCGAGTACAGACACCACCCTCGGCAAATGGGCGGGAGTCACCTCACTCCACTCTGTCGCCCTTACGCGAACAATCTTCTTCTAAACTTCCTTCTCCAAGTCCAACATCCCATGGCAGCCTGCAGCGGAGCAATTCAAGTTGCAATTCTTCCTCTTCTGGTCTTTATCATGCCGACGAACAAGATTTATCTCATCCTTCATCACCCACTCGCTCTGGTGATCAGACCATCGTTGTCACTGCGCCTTCGACGAATGTGACTGTCGGCTCAGTGCCGTCTTCGAAAGCGCGTACAAAGCCACGAACGCAAGTCATCAGTACCGTTGCTGATGGCTTGCAGTGCGGTGATGTCCGACAATTGTCGGTGCCCAAAGAATCGGAAACGCTTCGCTTTCAGCGTTCAGCTGACAACATTCAACACGCAGAATCACGGCCAACTTCCACTTCCAGCCTCGTGGTTCAATTGCAGCCGCGGTCTCGTTCTGTGTCCCCGGCCCGCTGTGTAGATGTTCCTCAGAGTGTTGAATGTGAAACGAATGCTGATTCCGAGGCAGAAAATCCTGAGGAACGGGCACATTCCCAGGATTCTGTGCCCCCTACATCACCAGAAGATGCAGATCAATCTTCTCCTTCAAAGGGAAGTACCATTGGTGAAGAAATAGTTGTGGTCATGCCCTTACTGGAAAGTGGCTCAGAAGACTTGTCGGAGTCGTCCCCAGTGGAGTACACCTCACACTCCACTTTCATCGCTCCTGCCCTCCCTCCTATCCGTCTTTCATTAAGTTCTAATGACTTTTCCGAGCTTTTCAACTCAGTAGGAGGCTTTCCGTCCCGCATATCCTTGAGTCAATTGGCGAAGATCTCGGAAGGGCAGAAAAGTGGTAAATCGACTCCGCCATCAACAGCTGCCGACTTAGACGTCGTCACACCGACACCCCGCGCTCCACCCTTGCCTCCAACAGTCGAAGAGAGTGAAGCTGACGATGTTACCATCAAAGCTCCGGAGAAAAGAGCTCTGCCTCAAGATGATATACCTTCGCAGCTGGGTAACGGCTACATGTCTTCTGAGGATCCTTCGCCCCTGACAAGGCTTTCACAAGCCAAGGATGTCTTACGCCGTCCAAGTTTGTCCAGTACGTCAGATTCGTCGCATGCTTCACGTCCTCAGCATCTTACGCTGAAGTCGGAAAACATTGCCGATGTCTCGAATGTATCCTTTACCATTCCCGATCATTCGGCTAGCACGAAGACATGCATCACGTTGACAGAACCTGATTCAAAAACATTGATAACTCTTTCCGAAGATGGAACCGATGTTGTAATTGGGCGACTTCAAGAAGCAGTTGCTGACGCGCGGGATCGCGGAGCACAACATCTCAAACTAGAGAAGGCATCTGTGGAGGCCATTCTAACAATTCTGGAGACACAGAAAACGGAATACCTACAGCTTACGAGCAAATTTGATGGAGTCAAGGTTTGTGTGCTTTATCCAATGACTGATATCTCGCTTATTGTCGCTTTGACAGAGGACAAGTAAGCAATACATCGAAGGGCTCACAGTTGCGCAGGCAGAGTATGATCGAGAGCTCAAAGCCCGTCGGGACGCTGAAGCCGAGGTTACACGGCTCAGAGTCCTTTTGTCTGGCAAGGTCGCAAAGCTAACCGCGTTGTCTGGCGATAACCGGAAAGAAAAACTCAGACAACAGTTGTCAAAGGAGCTTCACGACAGCCTGTCTGGTCTTGAGCTCGACCTTTCGAACCTGAAGGTAGAGCGTGATATGGCTTTGGCTGAAGTTGAGGAACTAGAAGCGACCAAGAGGTTCGTCCCATCAATATGCTGGATTACGCTTAATTCCAGTTATTCAATTTCCCGCCAGTGCATCATCCGAAGTGCCTCCCTCTAATCTCGGCCGCTCTCTGACCAAACGTCTTGAAAGCATTAAGCACCAGTACAAACGAGATCTTTTGCCCTTGACCAAGGAGAAGGAGAGCCTGCAAAGAGAAATAGCAGAACTTAAAGCTGTCCGAGATGTCTTTCTTGAGGAAACAACGGTTCTCAATGCTCGTAACGAGGAGCTTGCACAATTGAGTGCGGCCTATTCCCGTCGCATGGAAACCGTTCCTGAGGCATATCCTTCTAATGGTTACCATGATCATGGAAGAGGACTGTCTATAGATCATCGAGTACACCAAATATACCAGTCACAACCAGTCACCATCTCTCACTCCCTGAGCTCATCGACCTCATCGACGCTTCATGACGAAACTATGGATCTGCGCCCACAGAAAATCCAAAGGTTAGAGTCGGACCATACACCTGCCAAGTCGAAGTTCATAAATATGAAATGGGTGGGTTCACGGGCGAAAGAACTCCCTTCACCTCAGGCTGCGGTTGCGGCTGAGAGAAAGATAACTCCGATACCGCACAATTTCCAACAGTTGAGCATCCTGCGATTCACGCGGTGTGACCACTGCGGAGACAAGATGTGGGGTTCACAGTTGCGCTGCACCGGTTTGCTCCCCTACTAATTTCGTCCAACGTATCACTAATATGAGTCTTTCCAGTCTGCCCCACTTCGATCCATGTCCGATGCGTTAACCATCTGCAGACGACTTGCATTCAACAGCAAGTCTCAAATATGCCTTCAGAGCTTCCATCTGCCCCACTTCGTACGTTGTTGAGTCCCTACTTCACTCACCAATTGACATGTTTCATTAGTACCCTCAATGTTCGGTCGTGACCTTATCGAACAGGCTCATGCGGATGCACAAGGGGAAGAAGATCGTCACGTACCTGTAATCGTGGAAAAATGTATAGAGGCAGTAGAGGCCATTGGTATGTTCACATTATACAAGAGGGCTTTTCAAGGATATTAAACTTCATTTTTCGACCTCAGCACTGGAGTACGAGGGTATTTATCGCAAAACAGGCGGCGCTGGACAGTCAAAGGCCATTACGCAGCTGTTCGAACGCGGGGACTATTCGTCATTTGACCTTCGGGACTCGGATCGCTTCAACGATATCTGCAGTGTAACATCTGTCCTCAAGAACTACTTCCGGTCCCTGCCGGTGCCATTGCTCACTTACGATCTCCATGATGAGTTTATGGCAACCGTAAAGATCAAGGATAATGCTGCACGGGATACCAAATTACTGGATTTGGTGAACAAGCTTCCAGATGTACACTACTATACGTTACGCAAGCTCATGCTACATTTACACCGGTAAGTTTTGCTCTTGCCCCGCTTACGTTGGTCATTTATGTATTCTTTCTAAGTGTGCGCGACTTTGCGGATATCAATAAGATGAATGCAAGAAACATTGGCGTCGTATTTGGACGTGAGTTCTATTTATTCCCTCTTCATTGAATTATTGGATCAATTGTTGTCTGACAGCTACTCTGATGCGCCCTCGCGATTCGGCGCAAGAATTCAACGACATGGCGGGTAAAGTTATTACTATTGAGTGGCTTGTCGAAAACGCCCCTCGGATATTCAACATACAAGGCAACACCGGTTACCAGGCATAAACGTATATCCCTTCCTATTTATCAGCTTATCATATTTTCCTCCATCGCGGCTACACAGGGAATGCATAGCACCCCTCCTCACATATGTATTGCAAGACTTTTTCTCCTATGCCTCACTTATCATTTCGCCTATCTTTGATATTTTCTGTTAAGAGATGTCGATTTACGTACATAGGGGGTTTACAGCTCCTGACCTTTTCGTCTTCCGTGGATCTTTATTGTTTGAGTAGCTCTTCCATTATACCCATTTACCCGCATAATTCCGGATCGGATGTATTACTCTGCACTGCACATATGATGGCCTGCAATTCAATAAATTCAGGTTTGAATTTGGAGTATTGACAGTGAAAGGAGAATCCTAAGTGATTGACACAGAAAGATACATGAAACACTTATAACTACAAAACTTCTCTCGACCGCCGTGACCTGGGTACTGTATCAGGTTTCAGACTACAGAACAAAAAGTGGCGTCTGGGACCAGTTGCTGCGCCTGCTACTGCTGCGGCCGTGCGCCCAACCAACGGAGCAGCATCTGCACCACTACCACGTACACCCAACGAAAACATTCTGTCAAACACTGAAACAGGTATTAGCTGAGATGGAGGAATACCGCTACTACGGACATACAAGTGGCGGTAAAAGCCTTTGCACTCGCCTGACAGGCGGTCTGGGTCAGTGACAAAGGAGGACTGACGCCTTCGAGCATGCGGAGATATCGAAAGACCATAGATGGTTGGGGTGGGCCTGTCAGAGCACATACTTTTCAGGGAACTTGTCATGATGATAGTAGTCGACTAACCAAACCGGAAAACAGCAAAGTAAGCTTGTTTCCACTTCTCCTCGAGTAGCCGCGCGCATACTAAGGGCTCCGGACATGTAACGCACTGTTGTGAAGTATAATTTTGATAAACTACAAATGGGATACGATTCATGTGAGCTTACACATTGATATTCCTTCGCGATCAGGGTCAAACCGAGTTTCAGGACACGTTCAAGGAACCAGGTACGGCTAGAGGAGATAGATAAGGATGAACGAATAAATGGAATAGAGGTATACACACCGTTTTTCGAGCTTGAGTAAAGTTTCCGGAGAAAGAGTTGCCATTTCCTCATCCGGCCAGCCACCAGGATTGTCCAAAACAAATCGGCTGGCTTCACGATAGAGCTCTTCTTCTTCAAAGAGCTCTGCAATGCGCAAGGCTTTAATCGGTCTACCCGCAGCATGGGTGAGCAGGAAGGTAAGGCATTCGCGCTGTAGCGGCGGCACACATAACTTGTGCGAGATATTCATTAGGCTTTCAACATTATTCCAGGTAATAGTACATTCCAGACTGGAAACCGATTATTCGAATGAGACGGCTTACACGACCGGCAGACATACTGGGGATAAACAAATTTGAGGAAATCGTGAAACGTACTGGCCTGTACTATCATGAGTAGATAGAAGTTGACTAGCATGATGGACATACGCGTTCTTCCTTAAGGACGATAACTGCATCAGGACCATGCACGAGTCGATGTCGTTCAGGACGGGATTGTTCAAGGGATCGCTTTCGTTGGCGACTCCCTTCAACGTTCTCACCTGAGCCCTGCAATTTTTCAAGACTGATGTCTCGGGCACGCGCAACCTGGTCAGGTAAAGGTGTGACGTCCAACTCTGAGCTAGAGGCGTTCTGAGAAGACCAGTCTTCACTATGATTGGCAGGCGCTTCTTGCTCTGCAATGATAGCGAGTTCTGATGATTCAATGTCTGGATCCATTACAGCAAAGGTCATTTCTGTAGAAACGTCGGTCATTGGCTTTGTCCTGTCTCCTGGAACTGAGGGAGGCTGTGATATGGTGATCACACTTGACATGGATGGTGGCCGCCCAGGACCGGTCTCTGACCAGTTTCCACTCAACGCAGCCTCGAAGAAGGGAGAAGCAAAGAAAAGGACCTCCTTATGTGCCCTGTCGATGATTATTGGCGGGAAATTAGTGGGGTACATACTACGATGCTAACCAGAATGAGGTGTTTTCTACAACAATCTTAACGGTTCCTGGGAAGCGGCTGTCCTTGGTGAACGCTTCGTCAATCTCAATAGCCTCTTCGCTGTCTTCACCAATGCTGAGCTCGGATACGATGTCGTCGGTCTCGCACTCCTGAAGGACCCATGGAGGAGAACCAGAAGAACGGAAAATACCAGAGGCAGCGGCATGCGTTTCTGTTGGAGAGCTAAGAGACGCAGAGGGGTTGTTGGGACCCCTTGAATTGCGTGCAATGAGTATGTGTGACGGGTTTGTGGTCATTGATATTTCCAGAAGCGAATGACAAGTTTTGGGAGCGCTTCACGAAAGCTTCATGACTACAAAAGGACTGCAAGTTATATCAATGGTTCTATAGTGTAGTGGTTATCACTCGAGATTCTGATTTATCATCTTCTCGAAACCCAGGTTCGAGCCCTGGTAGGACCTTTTTGTCTCCTTCGAAAAAATGTGACAACCCCTTTATGCAGCTCAAGAGAAATATATTAACAGCTACTTTATCGGTTTCTGCTTCTTGTTCGCCACCTTTTCCGTCTTGCGTTTCCTCTTCTTCTCCTTTTCAGCCAATGCCGCTTCCTCGTCCGCCAAGCGTCTTGCTTTCTCAGCATCCTCGGACATCTTCCCAAGCGTCTTGAAGGTGTCTTCATCGCCATCGCTTTCCTCTTCGTCGTCAGGCTGTATCTCTTTCTGCACCTCAGCTGTCTCAATTTCCGATTCAGTTGGGCTCGTCTTCGCTGCTGGACCGCTTTCAGGTACATGCTCTGGCGAGAACGGATCTGACTGGATGGATCCCAATAGTGACAACATTTCATTTGCAACCGTTAGTCTGTCAAAATATTCAATCGGTGGTTCCTGAATACCCGAATTGCCATACCCTATGACTGTAAAGGTCAGATATCCATCTGCATCACCAAGTCCCGCGCGCGTTAGATGGTGCACCCATTTCCCACCTTCATCGCCCTCCCCGCTTTTTGATGAGCCTTCCTCTATATCCTCTGTGTTTGCACCTGCCCCATATTCAGGGTCATTTTCTGCTGGTCCATATTCGAATTCCCATTCATCTTTTGGTATATGATGCCGTGGTATTGACACATTGAAAGTTCGATGCAGTAACAAGGAAACGTGGTCCGGCGAAGAAAGACTGATTTTACCCACTACTGGGTATTAAGTTTCGATTATACAGACAAAAGGCTGCGAACATACTGAGCTTCATGCCGACGCGCGGGCTCCATATAGTTGCATCAAATTCTATAGGGCAGACGAGAAACGGGCAATCCCCTTGAACTGCGGCTGTTTTAGATAGGAAACGAAGATTTGAATGTGAGAGCACTACGCCACGAAGCGCGGGTATGTATCTTAGCAAATAGAAACCATTATTGTAGTTTAAGACCGACTTTTGTTAACGCACTTACCTCATAACCATAGAATCCAGTATCTCCTCTATCCCTGAGCGTGGATTCCCAGCAAATGTGGGGGCAACTGACACCACAAGAGAGGTCCTGACGACATAGAATTCCGTAGAATCGGGAGCCTTGCCCTTCTCCTTTTTGTCTTTTCTCTCTCGTCCCTCTTTTTTCAACTTCTTTGAGGGCTTCTCGTCAGCAACAATGCTTGTTTTGCGCTTCTTATGGGACTTTTCCATGTCTTGGATTCTACGGTTCAGGCTTGGAAGCGTGCCAAATTTTTTGGACCATCCTCACGTGATAAACTTCTCTCTTTCCCAGTCGTCCGTTTTTTAGCAATCATATAATACCTACTAATGGTGTGTAAGGGACTGCGCCTTATCCAACATCTACTGACAGCCATTTGACGTAGTCATCTCCCAAAGTTCTAGTTCAGATATTGGTCACCGGAAGCCGAATTTTGGGTAAAGCTTTCTATGAAGCTGGCAGACAAGCTGTAAAAAGTACATCTTATTTACCCCTTGTCATCCTCTTGCTTCAACTTTACTGAACACGGGGCAATGTTTCACAGATGCTAAGCACCAACCACAAAATGCGCTTGGAGGTGATGCCGCTGGAGTTGGGGCCGCCTCGTCCAGTTCCCCCAGTGATCAATTAACACGACAACACCTGATGACGCTAGACGAGGCCAACCTCATTCTAAACGTAAAACGCGAAGACTCGCTGGAGAAAATCTTGAAGGTACTAGCAAACCTGATTCTTAACCTGATCTCCAGCTTATCAGTACGGGGTTCCAGAATTACGAACATCTCTTCAAAGCGAACTCTCCCCTTCCCCCACCAGAAAAACCCGTGAGAGGAAAAGCCTCACAGCCTACACAATCGCACTATCTACAGTCCAAAGTGTTCCGCGCGCGCGAACGAATAGAAGCCGAATTCAAGCTTCAAGATGCTCCACATGCTGACGCACAGACCACACCTCCCCCACCTGAAATGCCTAGCGGAAATCAGAAGAGCTGAGTAAGGATCGAGCGAGATGCATCTACTCTACTGATACTGTATTATCTACTACACCACACACCTCTCATTCACACTAATACCTCACATGATAATGGAACATTTAGATGTCAATGCAGATTTGATTTGTTACTCCATTTCAAGGTATCTGGAGAATGTACAGATTAAATTCTAATCTAGGACTGCATATTTTTTCAGATGCAGCGGGATAGCGTCTTCTAAGCCCTTTGATTTGAGCCAGGCTTTGGAGAACAGGCGACTTTGGTAACGATAGGCACCATCGCACAAGATGGTTGCGACTTTTGAACCTACGTCACAAGATAAATATTCAAAATCAACTATTCAGAATATGCAGCGTACCTTTGCCCAATTTTTGTGCAAGTTCGACAGCAGCAACGACATTTAAAGCAGAGCTTGCTCCGAGGTACAGACCTTCTGTGTGCAGAAGTTCGTACACCATGGCAATAGACTTCTCGTCAGGAACGGTGAACGCGCCCGAGAGCTCATTGACAAATGTACCGAGATTCTGCGTTACACGGCCTTGGCCAATGCCTGCAACCACTTGAATCAAACCGAACTGCTGAAAAGATATGCAATATACCTTCTGTAATTGAGCTCCCAGTCCGGTCAACGAGCCTTCCTCCGCTCTGAATGTAACTTGTCAACACGCTCCCTGGCGGGTCGGCAAGCCAAATCTGCGTCTTTCCACCACTCTTCTCCTTGAGATACTTCCCGACGCCCGCAAGTGTGCCACCTGTGCCTGTTGCACAAATGAACCCATCAAGGTCTCCCTGCGTTTGCTCCCAGATCTCGGGGCCCGTTGAGGTATAATGAGCATTCGCGTTGGCGGTATTGTCGAATTGATCCGTCCAAATAGCATTCTCGAGCGTCAAGGCATAGTCCCGAGCTTGGTGATTATAGTTCAATGGGTTGTCATATGCAACGGCAGGAACTGGACGAACGTCCGCGCCCAACATTCGCAGAAGATCAATCTTTTCTTGGCTCTAGTCATACCACATTAGCATCTGAAGACAAAAAAGTAGAAAGAACTTACTTGGGTGTTTGGCATGTATATCACACAGTTATAGCCTCGCGCACGGCAGACATGAGCCAGCCCAATACCTGTATTTCCGGCTGTTCCTTCGACAACAGTTCCCCCAGGCTTGATTCTGTACGTGTAGGTATAGTGACATATGTTGTCAAGGAATCGCAACTCACAAGCCCTTGTCTTCTGCATTTTGAACAACACCAAGGGCTGCACGATCCTTGACGCTACCACCCGGGTTCTGGAACTCGGCCTTTCCATAAATCTTGGAACCTATTTGTTCTGACAGCGTTTTCAAATAAATCTAGGAGTATAGAGGTGAACGTTAATCAGCAACGCAAGGAAAGAATATTTACTAGTGGGGTATTGCCGACAGCTTCCGTGAAGCCATTGACAGTAGAAGCGGTAGCGAAGCCCCTGCGACTTGCAGCTACACGGAAGCCCGCAAACATGATGTTAAGAAGGCAGAATATGAAATGATTCAAGGATATCCATGGAGGGAAACAGTGAGCACGACATCGACTTATATAATCATAAAGTCGGCAAAGACAATATCCGTGAAAGAAAATTTCACTCGCAGTGATAGAAAATATGGTATTGCGTAGAGGTATGGGATATAGCGGGAGTTATGGAATTCATAAGGCCGGAGACGTGGAGACAATTCTGTACGTTGTAGGTATTCGTGCGTGGGCATGAGTAATAGTAGGAACAGGAAGAGCATAAGTAGGGGTATGTTGTGACAAATGGGAATGTGAATGTTCGTGTTCGTTGCACAAGACAGAGATTGCGAGAAAAAAAATAACAGTACAGTCGTCAAAAAAGCGTGACGCATACAGAAACCAAAAGGTTACTGTTGGCGTTTCTTAACGTTTTGCGACAGCCACTGCAGGCCTTCAAAAAGACCCTCGCCCGTCGTAGCACAGCTAGAAAGAAATGTAAGTCAACCAAAGGTCGTATCTAGCAGACGGCGGACCAACCTAGGATGGACATACCACGACCGGTCTCGCATCTTGTGAAGACCAAGTTTCTCCGTCACCTCAGCAGGTGACATAGCTGACCACAGGGTTGAGGGGTGTAGCCATAAGTAAAACGAATACTCACCACCGGGAAGATCTTGCTTATTTGCGAAGACTAACAACAAACACTCTCTCATCTCTCTGTCCCCTAAAATCTTCTGCAGCTCCGTCCTCGCTTCGTCGATACGATCCCTATCTTGACTATCGACAACGAAAACAAGGCCTTGAGTACCAGTGTAATAATGTCTCCAAAGTGGTCGAATTTTGTCTTGGCCACCAACGTCCCATACATTGAATTTCACATTTTTGTATGTCACAGTCTCCACGTTGAAGCCAACTAGATGGCGAGGTAAGCACGTGTGAGGCGTTTAAACTTAGATGGATGATTCGAGATAGTACAGACCAGTTGGTATGGTAGTGACAGATTGATTCAGCTTGAGTTTGTAGAGAATCGCTGGACCGGGCATATGAGTGACACAAATTCCTGCTTCTGTATGTTGCACTAACTCGTTTTTCCAGCTGCATCGAGGCCCAACATCAACAGCCTCATCTCCTTGTTTCCGAATATCTTGCCTGGAAAGAACAGACGAATTGAGACGGAAGTCGTATGCCAGCACCTGGTTGACAGAGAGAGTTTCAACATACCGAGAGCCTTTGAAAGATTAGCGCCCATGATGGTGATGTGCGAGTGTTGTATGTAAAGAACGACTTTGGGGTGGAATAAATGGTGGAAAGAGTGTGCCCGAGTGGGTGTTGCCGATAACTCGAATAAAAGAAACTGGTAAACATCCAGTCACGCTTCGTCACGGTTGTGTGCAATGCAAATTACATAATCTCTGTCCGATGCTATTGCTCGCTTGCCAAGTGGCCGTCATAGTGTGAAATGAGGCCCAGAGTAAAATTCTAAAGTTTCAGAACAATTCAGTAGCATCTTGATCATGCAATACGGTTTAGTGAACAAAGTATCTCCGGTACATGCAATCACACCTATAACCTGGTCCACTGGTTTCAAATGCTGTACTATGTGCTCTAACCAGGGGCATTAATCATTCTATGTTACAAAACAAGACAAATAGCGGTCGAAGTGCAGTAAAAGGACCTGAATGTACAGAATGCAAGAGAATAGATGGATTGATAGCAAGAAAGGAGATAACTCTCCAAATGTCCAAATTGTAAGAGCGTCCTGATCAACCAGAAACGGAACTACGGCGACGCATTTCGTGTATCTCCCCGTGAGAATAGTCTGAATACCTTTTCCATGGCGCGTCATCCTCATGGAAGTCACTGACCCTCTTGTACGTTTGCTGTCTTGTCATTTTCCGTTTCCTCCACCAAAGCCTGTGAAGGTAGGGTCAGCTGGGTTTGACATAATTCATGAAATTGAGAGCTCACAAGCCACCTATCAGAAGCCCAAGGAGAACCACGAGACCGATGAGACCTCCAATAAACGCAAACTCGTTCCTCGTGAAGAAGTTGCCGATCTTTTCGAGGCCCTGTGGATCAGGATCGACAAAGACTTGTTTCCGGCCTGGAAGCTCAGATCTAGACGGTGGATTATCTGGGTCAAAGCAGTACTGCTGGAAGCACTGTTTGCAAAATGCTGAGCGTTCTATAATTGGGTTCACTTTGAATCGCCCACGATCGATGGCAGCGCATTGGAGACAGGTGCCAAAATTGGGATCTGGTATGTTTGCATTTGGAGAAAACCCGGATATAGTATTGGTGTATACTTGGTCCAGGAAGAGTTCTTGATGTTTTCGAGTGTAACTCAGCGTAAAAGTTGCTGTACTGTTGTGAATGTCAAAATCGTGAACATGCTCAACAATCATCATGAAAACGTACTTAGTAACTGGGTCGTCCCCATTCATAGGCGGGGCGTTCGGAAGATAGATGAGAAGGGGATATTCCGGTGGATTTTTCGTTGGATCACAGCCGAAAAATGCTGCTCGTGCGTTAACACCTGTGTCTACGAATGCTTGTGCATCCTGAGGAAGAGGTGGAAATTGTTGATGAGACGATCTTAGAATGGTGGATTGTCTCTTGGCAGAAAGCAAAGGGCCAGTTCCGCTGTTACAAAAGTCGATCTACGTTGATGCAATAAGACTGAGATGAGACATACTTTGGCCAATTATTAAGGTCGTCCGCGCTTCCCTCGATGGTGACAATCACATCCAGTCCCCTCTCTCTCACAAACAAAGGGCCATAGGGTATGTTTTCTTGATTAGATGCCCCATCAATCAACTCCAACCATTGCTTGCCCGAATCCTGGAAGGTAGTATCTTTGATGCCGTTGAAAGGACTAGGCCAATTGGCCACATCATCTGCACGCGTCCGTACGTCTCTCAGTTGGCGAGACAAGACATACAAGATGGCGGAACCGTCGTCTTTGGAGAAATCTGAAATTTCATTCCTTGCGAAGTCGAGAATTTGCTGCACGTAGAAAGTTAGATACCTAGTCCAGATGAAGGTCCATAAGCTGCTCACATTGAATAAGCTTGCGCTGGTACCCATGATGAACCCCGCTTGATCAAATCCAGTAACACACGCGGATCCGTTCGCGGCCGTTCCATTGAACAGGTGTGTACCAGCGTACGTGAGATTCATGCCAGCAGAAAGGTTGGGGTCGTAGGATGCCAATTCTAATGGAGTGATCTAAGGATGATATCAGGTGATGCATAAGATATAGCGCCAAATAAACGAACCTCAAAAACAGTAGATTCTGGTGAAAGTGCTGTAGTCAAGTTTGAGCCCACAGGTCGCGAATCAGCGACAATAATAGGAAAAGGAGTTTGAAATTGTTGATAGGCAGGAATCAGGGGAATATTGGACCAGAGCTGGCCTGCACCGTGAGCAGTGTCGTTCGTGAAGAAGTTCGCCCGGGTCGTCTGGTTAAGGAAATGATAAGAGATCATACGTGCCCAAGGATCAGTCAAACTAGTATCGCTGAAATGGTGTGAGTTCACTCCCTGAGCATAATATTATCAGTTGAAACTAACATTCCCTGTGCAGCCTTCGCCATAACGCTCCACAACAGGCTCCCGAAAAAGGCTTGGTTGTAGTCTGAAAATAAGTCGATACCGTCGGGGCTAGCTAGGTTAATGTCCAGCAGCCACCCTTCCATATCCTTGCCATTGCCCAAAACCATCTCGTTCATCATCGGCCAGTTGTTGAAGTACATCGACCCAGTAACCCATGAACCGCCTTTGTATCCGATCAGCAAGAAATCAACCTATTAGAAATGCTATAGACATACCTGACAGGCCTGTCAGATACGATGCGACTTGAAGCAAGCCGCCTGTACCTGCCGCTTTCGCGGACTGATTGCGTGCGTCAAGTCCGCTCAAGCAAGCCGCGCCGTAGAGAGCCGCCCGCAGGCCGCCGCCAGGAATTGCCATCCCGACCTTTGGATAATTACCCTGGAACGCTGAGAGGTTGTAGCCGTGCCCTGTATCATTGGCGCCTAACCAGGATTGCCACGCGTCTGGCAGGACTGAACTAGCACGTTGATTCACATAAGCAACCTCGTCCGGATGCAACGTCTGGTTTTCGGGGGTAAAGACCCGGATGAGGGGTGTAGCTGAGAGATCTGGGCACTGGACATTTGTGCTAGGCGCGTAATCAGTGACTGAGTCTTGTGATGGAAGTGTAGAGTCCTGTGAAGTCGTAGGAGAGACGAGGCAGACTATAGCAAGAGACCAGAGGAGCAGGCGCCTCCAGGGCGCAAAGAGAAGCATGTAAGTGGAAAAGCGTGGAAAGCAGCAACTTTTTTGATGTCAAGACGTTTTCATTCATGTCTGTTGCGATGGCTGTGAGTGACATGGGCATTTCGGACCAGATGCGGCAAGTCATGGATCAAGAGCAATCAATCACTGCCACAACAATAGACACTGCCTTTCAACACAATTACACTTTCGCATCTCTAGTCATTTCAATCGCGTCCTACAACACATACAGATATTTATTAAAGTTAGAAAACTCTTAATCCTCAAATCCTGATTCGAACAAGTAGTTAGCAGCGAGTTCTTCGTTCTTGTCACACGCAAAGTATGCCTCCAACACCATGTGCCTCGGAAAGCCGAGTGCCTCCAACTAGGGATATATTAAGATCATTCAAGCTCGAGAGATCGATGATACTGACCCTCTCAATGGCAGCCCTTTCCTCCTCTGTGACACTTATGACTTGAGCACCAGGTGGTAACTGGGCACCCTCGTCATCACCTTCAACCTGCACTCCAAGGACTTCCGTCAAAAGTGCGGGGTTTTGCGCAAACATTCGCGCATATTCAGGGTTCGCTGCTGCATATTGTTGGATAATGAGCTGCGCTTGTTCCGGATTCGTCTGCAGCTGCGTACGCAGCTGCTGAATCTGCGCAGAGTTGCGTAACGCCTGGATATCAATATGTGGCTGTCCAAAGTTTCTGCCAGGAGTGCCTCCACCCGCCGCCTGTTGTTGCTGCTGAGCAAGCTAAGAGAAGTATCTTGTTATGGATCAGTATTGATAAGCGATGTAAACGGCTTACCTGGAAGAGATTTTGAGGCTGTCCTTGGGTAGATGTCGGCACAGGCGCAGCAGCAGGCGTCGAGGGAGCAGCAGATGCGCCAGCCGGGGGCTGAGCAGGACCAGTAGAACCGGTTGCTTCAGCGTCCAGATGTGCAGGAATACCCTATTCCAACAAAATCAGAGTCGGAATTGAAGAGCAATGATAAAGTGGCACTCACATTGAAAAGGTATTCGACGGCTCTATCTGGATTGTTAAAGCTCGCCCTCAACGCCCGCATGACCTGATCGCGCTCGAAGCCCATCTCCATCATATTACTGATCGTGGCCTGCAGTGCTTCACCGGTCAGGAAAGAGCCCGAATCTCCAAAAGCAGGAGTTGAAGCGGGGGCCGCGGGAGCGGTAGTAGCAGGGGCCGGCTCCGTAGACTGTGGCGCCACGGCAGGTGCAGCAGCGGGGGTGTCTGGAGCGGGTACAGCAGCAGGTGCAGCAGCAGGTGCAGGTGTGACTGGCGTCGGTGAGCTAGTTGAGGGCGCAGGTGCAGCCGGAGAGGGTTTGGGCTGAGCTTTGGAGTCAGTCCAGATTTGGAACAAGTGATAACGACGTACTTTTGAAACCATTAGGACGAGGAAGTCCTTTTCTTTGATACCGCATGATTCAATAGTCTTGTCGTCAGCCAGGACTTTGCCTGAAGACGGTTCAGTATGGCGCAGTGCGCGATTAGTTATGAGAGTGATACCAGAGTAAATGATCTTTTGTGCGGCGACATCATGCTTCTGTGTTTCTTCGATCTTTGCCTTCAGGGTCCCGACAGTGTCAGATCCATCGACATCAATCTATGGGCAATTGGCTGGGCTGCAGCACCACGTAATACAGAATTGCCTACCTGGTAGACCTTCTGCTGCGTGGTCTTTATGGTGATCTTCATGATGGGTCAAGGAGAAGGGCGTATGTGGCTGTGCCAGTTGTGGAATTAATTCTTTTGTATTCTCGGCCTCTTTCATGGATTCTCCCGCCATTGAACACCTCTCATATCCCCCGACCCTCGAAGAATCTCCGGCAGAGTCCTCAACACACTCAGAACGCCCTCTGCTCAAGGACAGGCTCTATGTCGGCAATCTACATCCATCAGTCGACGAGTATGCACCTGTTCTGGTCGTACGCCCTCCATCTAACAAGCCTCCAGGTATTCTCTGCTCCAAGTCTTCTCCAAGTTCGGGAATGTCACCAAGCTCGACTACCTCTTCCACAAGTCTGGCGCGCTCAAGGGTAAACCGCGCGGATATGCCTTTGTTGAATATGCATCCAACGATGTGCGTTGCTTTCTTTCTTATTTGAATCCGTCGCTCACCCCGGGTTCTCTCCATTGTCCTCTGCTCGTCCACGTATGCCCATCGTGTCCATCTTAAATCCACATTGCCTGTTCAGTAAATGCCTTCACCCGGGGCGCGATACGGAATATTGACTGTGATTAAAACCTGACACTGACACCACCCAATCAGGAGGCTTTAAAGGCACTTAGCATGGCACATAACAAACTTCTACGTGGACGCAAACTTGTTGTAACATTTGCCCACCAGGCGCCACCCGAGCACGGTGGCAGCTTGCATGGTGCAAAACGGCGGAGTATGATGGAAGTGGGACGCCCCACGACTCTCAGCCTGCTCAAGACCGGTGCAGGAAATCGAAACGACAGGTCAATCATTATATCTCCTAGGTGATACAAATATCTTATGATATTGTGCAGAACCAAGGACAAAATCGCCATGATGGAAGCCAAGCTGAGGCAGTTGGAAAACAGCCACCCGAAGCCGGAACCCACACTTGATTCACCAACTGCCTCACCCGAATCTGCATCCACGAATGCGACAGCAACATCCCTGCACCACCCATCTCTCCCGCCCAAACCACCACCACCGCTTCCAGAGGCATGTTCAAGCCAGCCTCGTGCAGTCGCGAAGCCTAAAGTACCTCTACCCTCACTGCCTCTTCTACCACCTGTCAAATTCCGATTACAAAGTCAAATAGAAACGCAATCAACAACTTCTGCTCCTACACGAACGTCGAAATCAAGACTCGTCGGCGTGAAGATTGGGAAACCGAAAGAAAAGACGGCATCTTTTGGGAGGGATGAATGATCTTTGATTATACATTCGCTTTTGTAGTTATGAATGTAGCTAAGCTAGTCTGTCGAAAGACGAGAAAGGAACGACGGACGTGCAGTGGCTGTGTACATAAATCCCACTTGCTGGTGCCTCCTGTCTATAAGAAGCGACCTGGACTAGATACTCAGCTTCTTCCTCTGCCATCAAGGCAGGCACCTTGTGACCAGCAGACAAGGCGTCTCCCTTTCGCCTGCACTGCAGGTGGTTCACACGACTTCGTCCCCAACCATCATTGCAATGGAACAAGAAGCAGGTGACACATATCTTCGACGTTTGGCCTCCTTCATCCGCGCCAATGAGAAGAATCTTGCAGAGGCAGGATTTTACAGGCGCAGGCGCACACAACACCCTTCCACAGAGTCTGCGTCGCTCTATAATCCTTTGAGCTGGTTCAGCTCGGACAGTTCTGGCCACTCTGCGACCCCTAAAGCAGTCGTACTATCTCTCGATATTCACCGTCTGTTTTATGTTCTCATGCGCATGGAAGCCCTTGGTCTTGACGTCGGAACCCTTGACGTCCAGGTAGACAATCCATCTCGTCCAATGACTTACATCAACATCTTTACCAATTCCGATAAATCGGATACGCTATCCCTGGCTTCATTTCGCTCATCACTATCTGCGGTCTCTAATTTATCGCTTGGTAGCGGATGGTGGGGTCGGTCGGAGCCACCCAGTGTCGACTCAGAGCTTAAGTATATCTACAGCAGCTTTACGAAAATCCCAGCGTTATCTGTGAACGCCCCGGGACCTAAAGTTATAGCAGAGCTGTCAAACGATTCATCGAATCAAAATGCACTGCCTCTCGACGCTTTTAAAAATCTTCAGAAGCTGGAATGTGTGGATATAGATCCCCGGACGTTGTTGGGATGGGACAAACTTTCAGAGAGCCTTGTTAGTCTCAAGATAAAGAAAAGTGGACTAGAGGACATGACGGATATCTTTGTCGGGGCGGTGATTGACGATCAAGCACGAAGGGAAGGCAGCACCAGTCGCAAACGACAGAGGCGGATACCTCCTGCATTGGCCAGTGATCCGTCCTTTTTCAGCACGCGCCTTCCAGAGTCTGTTCCCGAGGATGCCGATGCTGAGGAGAGTGCGGGGATTGATGAAAGTAGCGAGTCTAAACCACATGAGGACGGCGGATCATCTTCGCCTGCCCCTCCAATCGAGCTGCCATCCAGTAAATGGGCACTTTTGAAATCCCTATCGCTCTCGGACAATTCCTTGACATTTTTTCCTTCTGGTGCATTACCATATCTAACCAACCTATCGTACCTAGATCTTTCATCGAACCTTCTCGTCTCTGTGCCACCAGGGCTTGGGGTGCTCTACAATCTCGTTTCTTTGAACCTTGCCGATAACATGATCGATTCTGTTCTCGGGATTTATCTGAATCTTGGTCAGGTGTTGACTCTCAACATAGCGCATAATCGCCTGGAGTCAATTTGCGGTCTCGAACGGCTCGCTGCTCTTGAGCGTATCGACCTGCGTGGTAATCTCATCGAGGAAAGTGCTGAAGTAGGGAGGCTAGCTATTCTACCAAACATTTCTGAAATCTGGGTGGAAGGAAACCCATTGGTTGAAATTGAAGAGAGCTATAGGGTTACGTGCTTCGATTACTTTTGGAGGGAAAAGAAAATCGTTAAGCTTGACGGAACTCGACCTGGATTCTATGAACGACGAAATTTGACTATATTACCTTCAGAGCAGATGACGTCTTCTCGAGTCGCAACGGCACCATCGCCTCCTGTCGTAGCTGTCGGCCATAAACATGCTCATCATCAGACCCCGCCTCAGCAATCCTCAGTTCCCGATACAAAGTATCCAACTCCTCCCTCATCCGATGCATCCCCTTCGCTTGGTGCTGTTGTCGTAGCTAGTAAACCCCGCCATAAGAAGCCGAAACGGATCGTCGACCTGGACATTGACTACAGCAATAATTCCTCCCCTGTAGCAAGTACCAGCCACTCTAAGGATCGGTCAGCATTCACCATATCGAAGCCGAAGACGAAGGTTAAAACCAAAAAACCAGTTGAGCCCAAGGAGCCACCTTCAACGGGAGAATGGGGAAAGATTGAATCACTGGATGTCAATGACGAGGCCTATTTTCCTACTCAACTTCCACTCCTGGTGGAGGAGCCGACACCGATTGAACCAGTACCAGCCTCCAGCACGGTTATATACCCTCAGCCGAACAAGACTTCGGAGAAGACCACGCGCGGCACACGTCATGGACGATCTCATACCGAACTCATTCCCTCGTCAACGAGTCTTGATATTCCGGACTCGCCCACTTCACCAGCGTCATTGAAAGAAAGCTCGAGCACTCTCCTTGGTCTCACCTCTCCAACATCAGTACGGAAGGCAACTGGCTCCACTACCCTTTCGTCCAGGTCCGCTGCACGTAGAGCCCGAGTCAATACAGCAGTCTTGGATCAACCAGTTCACTCTGAAGTGGAAGATGGTGGCGACGGTGGAGAAAACATCAAGGATGACGGGGATGCGTTCAGGCGGCGAATAGAAGCCCTGAAGAAGGACATGGGAGACAGTTGGCTGAAGGTCTACAGTCAAAGTCAGATCAAGGCTCCCAATTCATGATGTATTTCGCAATTGTGATGTATCCTCTAGTCATTTCGTTCGGGTCCGGGTTCGTATTGGTAGTTTACTTTCTTTGCTATATGTATACCAATGTCTCAACATTTACTATACTAATTCAATTGGAATATCACGCTAATCAACTGAGATTCGTGAGTGCATGGTGTTGCCATTTACTTTAAGTGCGTCTCCCCGACATTTTAACAAACGCTACAGCCTTCTGCGAAAATAACCCTACAGTTGTTGATGACTTTACTGTGGGCACGCTTCATTTCCTGCTCGAGGGTGGGCAAGTTCTTTGACTGAATCGGTTTGCCGATGAGTAGGGTCGTAAATGGCATCATGGAAATTATCTGGACACTCCTGCTTCTAACATCGCACGAGCGTGCTTGGATTTCATCCCAGGTCCGGCTACGTTTAGCTGAAAGGACGGTGTCAAAGGGTTTCAATAATTTAGCTGACTCGGATTGAGCACTTATTGACAGAGAGTATGCCACCACAAAAGTTGGTACATTGAGAGCTCCGACCTTTTTTTCTAGATATTTTTTACGTTAGTAGCGGAGAAGAAGACCACTGTGGCGTCTTGGTGGCGTCGATGCAGCTTTGTGATATGGTGTAGAATTGGTAAACCTAACTCGCCCGCTCCCAGCAAAAGGGTTCATTTGGACATATTAGTCATCTGTGAGTATTATGGTGTTTATAAGCTCATCGTTTACGAAGGAGAGCCGAAAGGCTATAAGGGGCAGCCACAGCCGATCACTAAGTTTCAACCAGTCTCTATCAGTACTATGTCATTTATCCGGTCAGCAAGTGTACTGCGGACCATATTTTATCGTGAGCGATTGTTGAGAATCCAGCGCGTACACCCTAAGCATTCCAACGCGACGCGTTTGAATTGACAGGTTTGAAGTGTACTTCGCTTCGTCTGAGACCCTGAATTGTACATATCGAATAAATGAAATGAACGAACGAACGAACGAATGAATTGAATTTAAACCGCCGGCAAGCAATGCTATTAAAGAGGCAGGTAGCTATTCCGCTACTCTAATTGGTCTATAAGATATTAGACTATATTCATCTGCGTCTTGTACATATCGATGTGACATTGCAATATTAATTTCGACAGCTCAATTCCCACGGAAATACACGTGCGCCTTATGCTGAACAAAAGAAAGATTTCCGGCTGAAAACAGAGGTTTCTAGAAGACGGTGTTGAGCTCACCCCTGCTTCTCTCGGCCTCTTAGTCTTCCAAATGTTATGGTCCGCCTTGCGAGAGCATCGATCAGGAATCGCAACCGTCAATTGTCGAATAAATACCGGTTGAAAGTCGTCCATGGCGATGTCGAGGCCGATCCTGCTGATGTCGCTGACGAGGACGTGAGTACAGGCCAATATATGAGTTTGGTTGCCGGTGTGGATGCAGAGGATGCCAATGTAAGCCCCATAAGTCCTCCCTGCCGATCTCAAAGCCCGCGTCTTCGGTGGCTGTGTGACCCGCGGTTTCCTGACAAATCTGCTGACCAATTTGCTCAGGAACACCATTTACGGGAAGTGCTGCATGCGTCATCGCAGCACGTGAATTTCCATCACCCGACGTGTGGCGCCCAGAGTGGTCAGACTACGCCACAGACGCATGCCTTTATCCCCACTCCGGATTCCACCGGCATTGTTGAGCACTACTCTGATCTGTATGTACCCAATCGATGGAAAGATCCCGTTACCTATCTGTGCACTTCGATTTCTCTCGAGGAGTCCTGCACCAGTGCTTTAGCCAGTGATTTTACGTATTATATGGACGAAAGCGACAAAGAGTGGCTTGACAAAAACAACGAAGCAGTCCGTATCGAGGGCACTAATGTACAAGCGGTCATGTCTCCGTCTGTGACTCGAACACCCCCACGTCATTTAATGAGGAAAAAAGAGTCTTTGGAGCCTTTGCTAGCCCTCAAAATCTCTGAAGACGAATTTGAATTGGTGATGGGTCTTTTCGAAAAGGTGGCACACGAGAAAACCGAATATTTGCATCACGTATGCAACTAGCCCACTTTTCATGTCATCAACTTATGATATCTCAGGGGCTCGAGAATGGCATGGCCTTTCCCGCTTTCTCTGAATATCAAGACACGTTTTCATCCATTCTTTCTCCCGCGAGCTTTGCTTCATACTCCGTTCCTCAGTGGATTCCTACTCCTTCTCGTCTCGTCTCTATTGCGCGTATCATATACCAGCATTGGAAAGAACGGCGCATTAAACGTGGGGGTCACCGAATTATACCCATTGTTAATGTAGGCTTTAACAAAGCTGCGATCGCAGGCTATCCTGACCCCACCATAGCTCGACGAATGCGATACACTTAACGAATCGTACGTTTGTTTTCGGGGGCGAGAAACCAAAACCTTTCGGAAAACGCGCGCTTCCCAAGTGACATCTTCGGAGAAGCTCATTCGACTACAGGCTGAACTCTTGTATCCTCTTGAGCTTGGTAAACACCTCCTTCAGCGTGAGCAGCTCAAGAGAGATTATGCGCTACATTCTCAACAAGTTTGGGAGAAGCGGATTTTACTTGCCAACTTCAAGCGGAACTTCCCAGGTTGGGACGACAAAGAAGACGAAAGCCTTTTCATAGACAAGGACAGACATAAGACGGTCAAATCATTGCAAGCCTTTCTCACTCCACTTTATACAACTACTTCTTACTCAGTCTATACAGCCGTCCTCCCAAGGTCAAACCCGAGGTCATGGGTGCGCACATCTGCCCAGGGCCTATTGCAATGCGTCCCACGGAGCGTATTGCACGTATCAACCATGTTGTTGAAACGATATTGAATCGTCAGAAGGAAGAAGGTCGTCAATGGGAAGATAAGGTCGACGTAAGTAAAATTTTGAAGATGCCCGTGCCTACCCCATACTCAATGACACGACCAATCAGGATCCTTATCAGATCCGGTGTGACCCATATTCAACCCGGTGCTTCCAGTATATACCGCCACCGATAGCATCGTCCTCTGATACACCGAAAGAGGCGAGGGTTCATAGAGCGCTTCGTACACGTATCGGTCGCGGTGGGAGGTTTCTTCTTGATAGGCGGAATTCTGTTACACCGTCCATCATGACGATTAAGCGACCATTACTGCCTGAGGCTGAAGTTGCTCAAGTTGAGGAACAGCTCGAGCGAGTGAAGAAAAGATGGCGGTTCGATTCTGACGACGTTCCAACTATGGGGCCCTTAAGCCTGAATGAGATGGACAGAGTTCTCGTAGACGATTATTCCCCTCGGTCTGTTATCCATCCTGTTTAAGTTCACTGGCTGTTTCTCACAATATCGCAGTTTTCTCCGCCACTCAATGACCTTCTTCCTGGATTCTGACCAACAGAGTCTCATAAATGACCCTGCGATACCAGTCATTGATAATGGGCACGAACGTTTAGTCGTGCCTCTCAGGCATGGGTTACCATCCGCTCATGCTCTTCCACCTGGCGCTCCTAGACCTGGAGCACCGCAGTATCAATTGCCATCACCAATTATGCCAAGGACTTCCATTTCTGCTCAACAACACCTTAAGGCAGTGGCCCCTCCTTTAGCACATCAGATGCGTATATCATTGAACGGTAGCATGCGCTCCAGCCTGGCCGCCTCTTCTATCATATCCGCCTCTCCACATTCGTCTGGATCCAATTCTTCCGTTCCCATGTGCCATTCTCCCTCAAACAGCGGTATCCACCGTGTAGCCATAAACTTACCTCACACTGATATCTCCAGCGATGAGATGGCCGGAAGTATGTGCATGCTTCAGACGCTGAAACATGATACTGACCCCGGGCAAAATATTAAAGGAAATGATTGTGTTGTGATCCCTGTGAGGCGTCAAAGTTCGCCGGCCAGTAACTCGCCGATCGGCACCGCTATTCCCCAGACTTCTACAGCGTCTAGTAATAATTTCATCCAGCCTGGAATGCAAGGGAATCACGGGTCAACAGCGCGACAGATGCAAAATTTCAAAGCAGCATTCGCTAGCGTCCACACCAAGGCTGATCAGGGGAAAAATGTCGCACCCCAAGCTTTACCTTCGTATCTTCAGTCAGGCTCTGCTAATATCGCCCTTCACCAGCATTTATCGTCCTTTGCAGGCTCAGATACCGACTTTAAGCTTCCTGCTACACGACAAATGCAGTGGGCCAGCGGTGCACTCCCTTCAATTGTTTAGTGGTATTGAAAGGATTAATCTCCGTCCATGTCCCTGTCTCATCGCCAAAGGATATGCGACCAATTATGCACATTGTGTCCAACTGGCAACTCATAAACCATATGTCACAAATTCCAGCCTCATACGTTGATTCCATTCGCCCCCCCTTGCATATACCCTTACTTTTCGCGACTTCCAGCAACCTGCTGGATTCTAGGGACGGTTTTAGCTATGTTTAAGCTGGACTTTTTCGGATACCCCGCCTTTTCACCCGCTTTTCCCCTGAAGGCCTTTATTTGATAGTGTTGTTAATGTATCTTATTAGTATTATACCGATACCAACGTTTATTTCATTCTAGACCGTCGATAAATATGGAACAATATGTTGTGCCTCGAATTCAATCACAGACAGAAACCAAACGTTACGGATTCGGACATCGTTGGGGTGTAATAAAACCATGTTGTCAGCAGTTACTGCCTTGATACAAAAAAAAAACAGAAACGCCGATTTTTACGGACGGTGTTCAACATGAATAGACGACACCGGCATTGGCCATTAATATCACTTGACGTAACATTGTTAATTATCAACAGAACGACTGGGTGTGAGTATAATGGACACTATCACATGCCAAAACAGTATATACATAGAGAAAACCCCAGTTTCTCGGATGTAAAGCCACTATTAATCTATAGATACCGGAGGGCAAGGGTCCTCTGAAGGAAAAATAAAGGCCGTTAGATCCATGCGATTACATAACGTGGTCAAGAACTTGTCTGCCCCCTTTCCAAACGGCCAAGCAAGGGGTTTTTTTCGTGGAACAGGGTATCAATACCGAGCGCAAAAACAGAAGTTACCGAGAGATCGCGTCGACTACATAATTTCATCAATTGTCATATCGCCTGGGATACTCTCTAGGACATGAACGCGCTGCGCCGAGGCAGATTTGGATGCCGAAACAGCTGGGTTATCACCACCACCACCACCACCACCACCGTTGCTGGCATTGAGACTACGCGTGTCTATTGACTTAACTCCCCACCCTTAGCTCCACCCTGGAGCAAGTCTCTTAACCCCAGAACTTACTCCCCTCGCTGTCTCATGCCTTGGAACACTTCATAGAGCTCTTGATGCCACATCTATGTATGTAGTTTGGCACTTGCTTGTGCCTCACAAGGTCATTGCTTACTAGGAAAGGCCCTTGGGTCAGTGGAACCTAATACTCTCCACTAAACCACCAAAGCCATCTTGGATTCACTTCAGACACTCCTTGAGCATCTTTTCACAGCCTCTGCTGCACCCCTGCCTTCTTTGATATTGCTCTTGAGATTTTCCATCTCAAGAACAGCCTTTCTGGTGCAGGGACATGCCAACATTCTCTGCCTGGTGCTCCTCAATGCATATAATGGTGATCATACATCTGGAGAGTGGTTCTGTCATGACCCTCCCCCTGTCACCCCCCAAAACCCCCAACAGCCCCAGAGCCCCAAAGCCCCCAGAGCACGCATCATATGCAGCCATCATGCATTCCCTGAGCCATCATGCATTATCCCGGACCATTAAACACCTCCCCAAGCCATCACGCATCACCCCAGGGCATCACAGGAACTCCCAGCCCATCAGCAGATCACTCAGCCTCCACACAGGCCGTTTAGCCATCACACATCATGCCACTCGCTGAATGTTTGTACTGCCACCAATTGTGTGGTCCTCTCATGCAATCTCCCCAATACAGCTGCCCTCCATCCTGCCGCCACCCATAGAATCCCAAAACCTGCCCCAAAACTCTTCTAAGACCACACCTTCTACCCGTAGTATATAAGGACCATAGGTAGCTTCCATGTACCTTAGTCTTGATATTACCAATAACTATCTGTGTTGCTTAACTTCTGTTTGAAATCTCTCCGTGCTTGCTTCTGTCTCCTCTGTGCTTGCCTTAGTTACTATTCCGGCATGCACATCATCAACCGGCATGCACTCCATTTATGTACAATTGCTCCCATCTCATCTCTAGGATTTCTCCATTGACTCAACCACTTGCCCAACCTTGGAGTAAGCCCACCACTCCTGGAATTTACTCCACACCTGTCTTGAGCCCTGGAACCTGCCCCAGAGCTCTCCACCCTGCATTTACGTAGTTTGGCACTTGCTTGTGCTTTGTAAGGTCGTTGCTTACTAGGAAAGGCCCCCAGATCAGTGGAATCTGACATAATATTGAGACTCTTCCTTACACCGCTCTCAATAGCTACATACATGCTAAACTACTACCTCCTGAAATACCAGGTTAACCTGTATGGATGCCTGATACCTGACTGCTACCCCACCCAAACCCCCCAGCCCCTCTACCCACCAACCCCATACAAACAATACCCCATTTACTGACATTGGGCATCAGACTATGCCCAGAATAGTTACAGTCTCTCAATAAGCCAGGGGCCACTCCCGAACCTCATGTTGACATGTGCAAATAATGGGTCTCACTTTTGCACCTTGCCCAGCAGCCTTTTGGAGACCCCACCCTACTCCAATGGATCCCACCCAGTACCCCCAAGCATAAGACCCTTTGCTCCAACCCCCTACTATGGCTACCAACCCCCCATGAACACCCTTGCCCCAAACCTTGACCTTGGTATCAACCCACCACAGTGCCCCCTGCTAGGACACCCCTCTTGCTCCTGGGGCAATGCTGACAAGCTGGGGCCTACAATTAGCAATGCAACAAAATCCTCCAGATTCTCCAGATGACCCCAGAAGACTTCATTTGACAGACCCAGGCCCTACTCATAGACTTAGGATAAGACAACTTCAAAGACTCCTCTGAGGATTGGGCCAACTACCTGGTTGACTTCCAAGAATGCCTACTCATGGGCACTCTCCCAGACCAGGTAAAACTAATCTTTCAGCATAACACAGTGCTCCAGGAGGAATACCAGGCCCTGATTGAAAAAATCCACATATCACCCTCACTGCAACCATTTGACAACCCTGCAGATGCTGGCTGCTCCTTTCATATCCAACAAGAGGACCCTCCAGCACCTGATCCCACCCCGGAACAATGACAACAGGAAGAGCACCAGGCAGCCTCAAATATCCTGCATGCCCTCAACCCAGTGGGAGGTCTGTTTGATCAGCCCACTGCATGCACAGTAGACACCTGCTGCCAAGCTAACTCCATCCCTAGCTCCTTTGAAACCTGGGAATGCCCCACTGCCCCCCCAGAGTGTCATGACCTGCACTAAGTCCCAAGCCCCAGACACCCACCAGATCATCCCAACTGCCCCAGGACAACAGGACCCTTGCCGACAACCCAAGGGACACACCTCCATCAAATCCAGCACCCCGGCACACCTCCTATCAGCCCCGGCACCCCGGCATAACTCCCATCAACCCCTCACCAAGTCTGGCGCCTGCCTTCACCCTGAAAACCCCCGATCAACCCTCCTACCCAACCTACCAACCTGAACACCCACCAATCATCTGGCTTCCCATGCAACCACCCCTGGATGCCCCGCACAATCATCTCCGGCGCCATTCAATATCTTGGATACACAGCTCTGCACACCAACCCCAATCGTCACCCCTGGCCTAAAGCCTCCCCACCCGGTCCTGGACCTCCCTATTTAAACCTGTAGGTAGCACCCCGTTAGAGTAGTCTTGATATTACCTTTGCCGTTACTTTGTCGTACCTCCATTTCATATGAGCTTGTCTGTCTAACTTGTCTGCCAATCTATATCTTCTTTTTCCCTCCAAGTCTCCCAGTTTTTCTAAGTCTCTTTCTCTCTCTTCACCTCAGTCTTCCAGACTTTGTCTCAGTCTCCCGGACTTTGTCTCAGTCTCCCGGACTTTGTCTCAATCTCCCAGTTCTTTCTATCTCACCTCCGCACAGCTCTCTTACCACCTCCCTCATTTTCAGACTTTGCCCAGAATTCTGACACCCTCTCGCTCATTCCCTAGTACTCTGTGCACCTCCAGAGCACCTTCCACCCATCCGGACTTCTACCAGAACTCCTGCTCTCTGTCCAGGACTGCTCCCTCAGACGTCGAGTCCACTTAGTAAGGACCTGCTTACAGTTGGAAGCCCCTGTAGTCAGCGGAGCCTGATACAGAGCCTCTTGGTGCACCTCAAAACACACAGCCACTTCCACCACCTCCTCCCCCCAGAACTTAACCCGACAGCACTGGATCTAATGACACCCTTCAGTACATTGATGAGACTGCTCAGGACACCCCTTGCCCTTGGGAACAATTTCCTCAAGGCCCCATGCCTCTGGCCACGTACTCCCAAAACCAAAACCCCCAGTAGAAAGTGCCACCACACTTTGAGCCTTGCTGACCCCCTATGGAGACCTGACCTGCTCCCCCCCCAAGGATTCTCCTATCACCAAGGCCCCCAACAACCCCCAGGACTACCCCCACTACCACCACCCCCACACCCTAGAGGCCCCCATGACCTGCTGCCCCCAGACTGACCTCTGCCTCCTGCCTAGGCCCCCTGGCAATGTGCAGAATGCCATAGCCAGGGAAGGACAGCTCAATATCTAGAAACCCAAAACCTTCAACGGCCAAGACCTGTAGAAGTGGCGCACCTTTCTGACACAGTGTTTCAGGCAAAACCGCTAACTTTCCAGATCAAAAGCTCCCACGTCGCCTTTGCTGCATTGTATCTTCAAGGGATTGCCTTCATCTACTACATGGCCCTACTCCAGTACAACTCCAACAACCCTGTACTCTTGAATTGGCAGGCCTTTGTCCACAAATTCTCCAACAAGTTCGGCATCTTTGACATGGTGGCTGAGGCAGAGGACAATCTCTTCAACCTCCGCATGCAGACCAAAGAACAGTTCACTACATTCATTGTACATTTTGAAAAAGAGGCTTACAAGACAGGCTGGAACTTCAACGCCCTCCAGTATGTGCTCCACTGCACCTTCCTGCAACACATCAAGGACGTTCTCTGGCTTGCCCCAAAGCAACCAACCTACAAAGGATACAAGACCCTGGTCACACAGATTGACCAATGATATTGGGAGGACCACAGCAAATATGCAAACTCCTGACCCATCTGGAACCTGCCGAGCAATCCCCCATGGCAACTGGGCCAGTGGAACCAAATCTCTGGAGCCCCTGCAACACCCGAGAATTGGCTCCCTGTGAGTAAAGTACCCCCAAACACTAACCACAGCAGTGCTCCCCATCCCCCCATCCAGCTCAGTGCTGTAGCAACCCCCAGCAACCCCAACAGTGCACCCAACCCTGAGGGGCCCCCAGACCCTGTGCCCAATGATGATCCCACCAAAGACCCAGACAAAGAGGCCCTTCAGGCCAACCAGACCCAGAAAACCCTGCACCCCTGGATAGAGGTCTCAGACAATGTTCAGGAACACCGGAGGAAGGAGGGGGTATGTACCCTGTGCAGAAAAAAGGGGCACTTCATTCCTAAGTGTCCCAAATGACAAACTATGGAATGGGCTGTCTGGACCTTCGAGAGAGAAGAAATGGATTTCCAATACTCAGAAAATGACCAGGCAATTTAGACCCAGAAGATGCACTAAATTGTGGAATTGACCCTGACATCTTCTCCACATTCCCTTCCCATTTTTATGCAATGGCACTCTTACAGGACACCCTCACAGCATACCTCACCTCCCATTCCCCCCATGCACTCCTACTCCAAACCTGCCTCACCTCCTCTGGAGATCCCTTAAACACTCTGATTGACAGCGGTGCCACCAACAACTTCATTGACAAGGCCCGGGTCTCCCCTGGGACTGCCCAGTGACTTCCAACTCCCATCTGACTCTGCCTCTTTGACGGAAATGCCACCTTGGCAGGGGACATCACCCACTGCATTTGTACACTGATCACTTTTGCCAACGGCCACTCCCAGAAACTCCAGATGTTGGTAACTAAACTTCACTCCTTCACCCCACTAATCTTAGGGCTCTCCTGGCTCAGAAATGTCAATCCCTGCATTAACTGGCAGAATCTCACCCTCCAGCTTGATCACAAATCCAATGCCTCTGATCAGCAGCTCCCCTTTGATATCCTACACTTCCAGGATCACGACCAACCCTGCTGGGACCCCCTGAACCCAACTGCAACCCAACTCCAGCTCTGGTCTAACTTGTCCCAATCCTTCATCATCAACGCCCAACTCGGGGATGCGCTGGACCCTTTCCAGCACTCATCAACAGCAGGGCCTCTAGGATATTCATCAGCAACGTGCTGGACCTCCCACATCAAGACATCAACCAACCCCTGGGCCTTCAGCTGTTTGATGGGACCTCCTTCCCCGCAGGCCCCATCAAGAAGTCCCACCCCAGCACCCTGACCCTGGACAATGGCCTCACATTCTCCCTTGAGTTCCACTCACCCAACTCCACAAATCAACTCCTATTATCCTGGAACTGCCCTGGCTGCATGATGCCAACCCCGATATTGACTGGAGAACGCTCACTATAACAATCAGATCGACCTCAAGGACGGTGCAACCCCTCCCTTTGGCAAAATCTACAACATGTCTGAGGTCAAGCTCCATGCCCTCAAGAACTACCTCAATGAGATGCTCGGAAAGAGTTTCATTTGAGCCTCAATCTCTGCTACCAGTGCCCCGGTGCTCTTTGCCAAAAAGAAGGACGGCTCCCTGCAACTCTGTGTCAACTACCGTGGACTCAACAAGGTCACCAAGAAAAACTGCTACCCCTTCTTGCTCATTGGAGACCTGGTCAATCACCTCTGAAGTGCCAAATTATACACCAAGATTGATCTCCACTCTGTAAGGGCGACCTCCGGAGGTTGTGGCTAATCACACAACTGGCAGAGGGGAATCCAAAGTATATTAAAAGGTAAA